>JABCKT010006481.1:0-99390 GCA_018858115.1 Tephrocybe rancida
TACCGGCCATTTTGTAGCAAACTCGGCTCATGCCAGATGACCAGCACCACAAAAGGTCCATAACCGCCACGTGAGCATTACCTAGTCAATTATGAGACCGATGTTTTTGTAGATGCACCGATGTGGCTGTACCCGTTCCATTACTGCCTCGCAAATCTACTAATTTACCTGTGATACTGTTGCAATAGCTTGTATAGGAAGAGAGCTGCACGCTATCCGCTATGAGGCTTTTTCCCTATTGGAAAATACTGACTGTACGGGAGATGGGAGGTCTTGCACCTGAGCGAACTTTGTATCACATAATCCGGACAGACAGACAGACAGACGGACTGCCAGCCGGATTCTCCAATATTCAAATGTCCTCCTACAGTCAGGTAGTCTCAACCCCATTCCTCCAGCGGCATTGGACGACAATCTGGAGTCTGGGAACCACTGGAAGTTCACCCGGCCTTTTCACCACCGTTTTATGTACGGCACCGTTGAAAACCCTCTCCAAACATTCACTAGCTCCCGGCATATGATGAGGATCATTTCAGATGCGTTCACTGGTGTGCTCACCTTATTCTTCACTCGACAACTACTTTCTCATATGTTGCGAATAAGCAGCTCATCGGCAAGCATACGAGCGATACACGATCGAGAGTGTTCGCCAGGGTAGAACTTGGCGCGCGCAAGCATCTAGTTGAATCCTCGATGATTTCTTTCACAAATTCTTTAATTGGTCAAGATTCAAATTTATCATACGTTGTACGATTGGTTACACACCAGTACTCCTGTTTAGATGGATTGTGCGAGCTCAAAACACTCGACACCTCTGCCATCCCGTTGGAAATCTGCTGCATGTGATATCTTCATTCGAGGAATAGAACTAAAATTGCACGTAGTAATTCATGTGGAAGGTCCACGCCAAATGGCTTGCCCTCAAGTGTGACTGATTGGAAAAACGCGTACACATGTACAATCACGATCGGCATCAAGTTCAGCGTTCAAATTCTGCTGTCATCACAAGTGGTTGCGGTGTTCAAGGGGGTTTAACGTTCAAGGTCGCAACCCTCAGGTCCTTAGAAACTGTGCAGTCTTTGTCAAAATTTCCTTTTCTTGGATCGTTGCACATCATTCGAAGTATGTGCGCGAATTTGTCCTCTTTTCCGAATCAGGCTGACTTGCCATGGCCAGGCAAGTTCAAGGTCCGCCAGAACATCCATTGTTCACGATTAACCAACATCCTATAAACCTCAAGAGCGCTGGCCTCGACTGTAAGTGCCTTCATTATGTCCCACTCTTTTTCTGGTAGTGGCTCAGTCTCGCCGATCAAATTTCCAGTTGTCAGTGGCCTTGAACCCCAGGAACAGCCTCTCAGCACCCTCCGAAAGAAGTTGGACGACTCCATGGAAAACCTTTTCATTGGCCCGATGCCTGTTGAGCAGTTCCTCCAAGAGTTCATGCCCCAGGCGGGAGGCAGGCCAGTGCTGACCCAGGGGTACTTTAGTTCCATGCCTAAAGCTACGCAGGAAAATGCCATGTACGAGCCCTATGTAAGTCGAGTTCTCATTCATTTTATACCTCACTAAGATAGTCACAGATCGATCTCATTAACCAAAGTGGACTGATCCCTGGGTACAAATTGGTCAACACATCCTATCATTATGACAAGGATAGCACGAGCGGCCCAAAACTCAAGCCCGATCCAAGCATGTACCAGGAAGCCCTCGACGTAACCGCAAAAGTCACTCAATTTGGAGAGCTCGAGCTTCATAGCGAGCTCAAACCCGACGCATCCCACGACGCTTTTTGTGATCCTAAGCCAGGTGTGGACCGCCGCAAATGGGACTTCAGGAACCAAAGCCTTGCTGGCAAGAGGTCTCGCAGTCAACTCATCCATTATGCCACCGAATGGTTCTCCCGTCAACATCGTCACCACGGCTTCACCATCTTTCTGTTCGGTCAATACATCCGTTTCATACGCTGGGACCGCGCAGGTGCCGTCGTCTCCGAGAGGTTTGACTTCAAGAACAATTCGGGATTTTTGATTGACTTCCTTTGGCGATTCTCACACCTTGACGCCGCTGGGCGTGGTAAAGATCCCTATGTACGCCGTGCCGACCCCTCGGAGGTGGAGATTGCGCACACCGAGCTCGCCGAATGGAAACCCAAAGCAGAGCGCCCTGTCATCGTGTTCACTATCGACATAGAGGGCGGTGAATCTCGCCACTTCATTGCTTGGGGCTGCATGTCGGAACCTAGTTCGCTCATTGGCCGATGTACTCGAGCGTATCCTGTCTACGAGCTCGCGACAAACCAAAAATATTTTCTCAAAGACGGGTGGCGAGCACACAGTCTAGCTCGTGAGGCGGACATTCTCAAGCGCCTTCAAGATAAAAAGGTCGAGCACGTTCCGATCTACATCTGCGGCGGCGACATCAGAGGCGGTGTAACAAAGACCGATCTTTTCGTCACCGTTGAAGAAGCTGAGGAGGCGGCTGTGGGCGAGAAACAAGCGAGCGGCAACTCTAGCACCGCTGTTACCAACTCAGTCGAAAATTCCATAAATCCAGAACAAGATGCGAACAGCGCTAGTGATATCCCTTCTTTCCCCGGCACTAGCAAATTGGACGGTTCTTTCAAGTGCGGGATGTACTGGAAGAGAATCACACAGAGATATCATCATCGTTTCATCACCGATGTGATTGGGAAGCCACTCAACACCTTTACTAGTTCAAAACATATGATGCAAGTTGTATCGAATGCATTCACAGGTATGTGACCTTGTTTGACCGTTCCTGGAAGTGAGTCTCATTTCCTATAGCTCATCGACAAGCATATGAGCTGGCTGGCGTTATCCATCGAGATGTAAGCTCCAATAACATCCTGATCACTCTGTCTGGAGGGGGTATTCTTAACGACTGGGACATGGCAAAATTGGCAGCCGATCTTGAGAAGGGTCCACGTCAACACGAGCGCACGGTTGGTCGTTCATGTCACTCCTTGATATCACATACTCAGGCTATTCTAATGCAGGGAACTTGGGAGTTCATGTCATGCCTTTTGCTCAGTGGACACCACACTGTCAACACAATCCAGGACGACATGGAATCTTTTGTTCTCATTGTTCTCTACCACGCCCTGCGGTACTTTCCTCATAATCAAAGAAGCGAAACGCAATGGATTCTCAGCTCCGTTTTCAGCAACAAGGTACTCACCACCAAAGGGTATCGTGGATACGAAGCTCGAAAATCACTGTTTCAAAACAAGGTCTTCATTACCAAGGACTTTCAACTCGTCTGTCCGCCCCTTGACATGTGGGTCGAGGAAGCAATCCAAGTTGTGAAGGAGTGGATTGATACCGAAGAAGCCCAGAAGCCGGCCATTCAGAGCCTACGCGCTCGAGGCCCTGGCGTCTTATCCACTTTGCGGGCTGGAAGATCTTCCGAGCTGCCGCCTACACTGACTACTACGCGTTTTCTCGACGACCATCAGGTACTGGTAGCCTTATTCTCAAGCTGCTTGACTGCTCTGGATTGGCCGGATCCGACAGAAGACGTCCCTGTGGATGTCTTGCCATTGTTGGAAGCGGAACAAAAACCAGAACAGCGGGAAGCCGGCACAAAGGAATTAGGTGGAACTAGCGGATCTACCAAGAGAAGTAGGACATCGACTGACATTGGTGGAACTGGCGAGTCTTCCAAGAGAAGCAAGACATCGACCACGAACATCGGTAGAACTGCAGGACCTAGCAGGAAAAGCAAGGCGTTCTCGTCCAGCGGGATGTTAACCGAAACCTCCGGGTCCGGATCGCATTCTCGAAGGTCTAGCCAGATGGACCTGGACAATCCTTCATGCGAGCTTCCTCCTGGCATTCGGACTCGCTCTGAGGCCCGTCATCACACAGCTTCGAAGCCCTCGTGAGTTGCTCAACGTATGATTATCATCTATCTTCCCAGCATTACACGTACCGGATTTATATCATTCATCTGTACTCATTACCACTCTTGACCGCTTCTGTACAGTATATAGCATTATGCATACGACACTACGTTATCTGTACTATGCCATCGAATTTGCTCATTACGACTTTTATGAAATGTCATTGATGGCCTGATTGATATAAATGGTGTGTCGTTTTGACCAACGGAGTTTTCGCGTCTTTTACCTTATCTTGCAAGGCCGTAGCGCGATCAAAAGCACGCCTAAACCAATCAACTCCACCAAAAGAAGAGGCATCAATGGTACTTGTGAGTCCCGAACTTATGTTGTTGACTATGACTTATTCACGCAATTTAACCGAACCCAGTCTTGTATTAAAGATGAAAGTACAATGCAATGACTACAGCACGTATCCCATCTAAAATCATTGATGGACGTCAGCTCCATCGCCCAACCAAAGCATAAACAAGACGACTGACCTAATCAAGCTCATCGTAGTCGATCGAGGCGAGCGACCGGGCAGCAACTACGTTCATTGCCGCGCGCACAAACTCCCGGCGCGCCATCTGGAGCTCCTCGGTATCAACAACCGCGCGCTTGCGCCCAACCTTCTTGGTGGCACTTGGGCCGACACCCGCAGCGGCGGGGCCCTCATTGCGCTTGTAGCACTGGCCCTGAGAGTCCTTGGTGCTCAAGAACTGGCAGGTCTCTGGAAAAGTGAGTAATAGTGATCAGCGTCTTGACATGCTAGAGGAACATGGCAGAGGCGACATACGTCCACGAGGGCAGTCATTGTCGGATTTGCAGGCGGCGGAGTAGCCAGCAAGCATGAGGGTGGAGGCAGCAACAACGGTGGAGAAACGCATGATGATAATATAAAGTTGATTTGGGTGAGAAAATAACAGGAAGTGACCTGCACTTGAGTTCGTTGGTTTGGTTAATGTGTGGGAGGTGGCCGAGCACTGAGGATTTCAAATGAGAGGCATAGGGTATTTATACGATGGAGTTTGGAGGATGGGAACTTTGCAAGGATCGGGTGACACCATCTGTCAATCGGCCCCCAGGTGATGGGGCACTTTGTTTCAAAGGGATCAGAACCTTCAGAATCTTCTGCGCTACCAAGGACTGATTGACCCTGGTTAACCGTGGTCTCCCAAGTCAACAGCTCGTCAGCAGATCCTTGAGAAATCATCGTGCGTTCTTCGGCCTCTAAGTCACCCACCCGTCTGAAGAGTTCAGCGAAGAAGAAACTCGAAGACTCGATATAGCTTGATATAGATGCTTATCTGTCCCCAAGACAGAGGGGAGGGCTGGGAAGGGGCAGAGGAAAGCCAAGGGAATTGCCTGACAATTTTCATGCCTGCAGGGCCAAACGAAATCGACTTGGCAAGCGAGGTGTTTGAGGGAGTGCCGTGTTTGCACCTTACGAGTTTCGCGACGACGGGCTGGAGAAAGCTGTGACATTTGCTTCCAGGTTGACAATTCTCTACACATGTAGTAGCTTGATACCGTTCTTTTTGTTATCGCCAAGAGCTGAAGGTTCATTTCCAAAATCAGAGCAGATTAGCGCCGAAGAAGTTCCTTCCAGGTCTCGGAGAGTGTCAAGCTTGCGTAGTCAGCTTGTCATACAAATTAGGTCCTCACGAATCACGTATGCATGCTTGAAAAGGGACAGGCAATCCCATTTTCAATTGACAGACGAAATTACTGGATGGGGCGAGCTGGGGCGCCAGGATACTAGTCACGTACATTTCGAATTCGTGGATATCTCACGCTCGGACTACTACTATATGTCAGAAATGGAAGCAATACTAGAAACTCAGAACAAGCTGCCAAACAGCGGCAGCGATAGAGTCTCTTCTATCCCCGAGCACTAGCAAATTGAACGGTTCTTTCAAGTGCGGGAAATACAGGAGGAGAATTACACAACGATACCATCATTGTTTCATCACCAATGTGATTGGGAAGCCCCTCTACGCCTTCACTAGTTCAAAACATATGATGCAAGTCGTGTCGAATCGGCGTTCACAGGTATGCCACTGTGACCTTGTTTTGGCCATCCCCGAATGAAATTCTCATTTCCTGTAGCTCATCGACAAGCATGTGAGCTGGCTGGCATTATCCATCGCGACGTAAGCTCCAACAATATCCTGATCACTTTGTCCAGGGGGGGGGGGGCATCCTCAACGATTGGGACATGGTAAAATTGTCAGCCGATCTTGAAAAGGGCTCGCGTCACCACGAGCGCACGGTTGGTTGTCCGTGCCATTTCTTGGTCCCTCATATTCACGCTATGCGGGGAACTTGGGAATTCATATCAAGCCTTCTGCTCAATGGACACCATGCCGTCAACACCATCCAGGACGACATGGAATCGTTTGTTCTCATCGTTAACTACCACGTTCTTCGATACTTTCCTCAGTGTCCTCACAACAAAAGATTGGAAACGCGAGCCATCCTACGCTCCGTTTTTAGTAATCGAATACTCGTCCCCAGTGTCGGGTACCGTGGCTACGAAGCTCGGCAAGACTTCTTCGTCAGCAACAGCCACATTGGCAACGACTTCCGGTATTTCTGCGTAACCCTGAACGTGTGGATCACCGCAGCGATCAAGGCTATTAAACAATGGATCGATACCGAACTAGCACTGGGGCTGCGGGATCAGGAGTCCTGCCAACTGCAGTCCCCGATGACCTCTGTTCGAAGTCGATACTTCCTCGCCGCCTGCGCCGACCGAAATCGTGATCATTCCGCGTTATCTCGACAACCATACCTTACTACGTACCTTACTAGCGACTTTACTCGCCAAGTGCGTAAGGTCGTCAAGTTGGCCGGATCCGACGGAGGACGTCCCTGAGGATGTATTACCATTGTTGGAAGCAGAACAAAAACCAGAACATCGGGAAACTGGCACGAAGGAATTTGGAGGAACCAGCGAATCCAAGAAGAGAAGGAGGACATCGACCGACACTAGTAGAACTGGTGAATTTCCAAGAGAAGCAAGACATCGACCGCGAACATCGGTAGAACTGCTGGATCTAGCAAGAAGAGCAAGGTATCCTCTTCACGCAGGATGGCCAGAGCCTCCAGTTCCGGGTCGCATTCTCGAGGGTCTAGCCAGATGGAACTGGACAATCCTTCATAGAAGCTTCCCCCCGGCATTCGGACTCGCTCTGAGACCCGCCGTCACACAGCTTCGAAGCCCTCGTGAGTTACTCCACGCACGATTATCATCTATCTTCCCAGCATTATATGTTTACCGAATTTATATCACTCATCTGTACTCATTACCACTCTTGACTACATCTGTATACAACATTATGCACACGACACTACGCTATCTGTACCTTGCTATCGAATTTACTCTTTACAACCTTTATGAAATGTCATTGACAGTCCGATTGACACAGACGACGCGTCGCTTTTGAACGATTGTCGGAGTTTTTGCGTCTGTTGCAGCTTATCTTGCAAGGCCGTGGCGCAATCAAAAGCAAGCCCAAATCAATCAACTCCACCAAAATGGCGCCATTTACGCTCCATGGGACTTGCGGGTCCTGAACTTACGGTTGTTCACTATGGCTTATTCACGCAAATATAACCGAACCCAGTCTTGTATTAGAGATGAAAGTACAATGCAATGACTACAGGACGTATCCCATCTAAAATCGCCGATGCGCATCAGCTCTATGCTAAAGGAACAACACAAGTTCGACGGCATGGAGGTCAATTTGTCTTGGGCTTGAATGGGTTAGATTGGGGATGAGGCAAACGGATGAGTACATACATGATTTTAGACTACCTATATAGACGAGGAGAACAATAAACTATCAGAAAACCTAAAGAAACCGAAATGAGTCAGCATGAGCCACAAGAAATATGGCCCAGCAGTCAGCTGACGTTGTGAGCGTTCATAATCGGCAACCGGAATTCCAACACTTGCCCTGAGAGTCCTCGGTGCTCATGAACGTTCCGATCTACATCTGTGGCGGCGACATCAGAGGCGTTGTTACAAAGACCGATCTTTTCGTCACCATTGAAGAAGCAGAGGGGGTGGCTGTGGACGGGAAACAAGAAAGCGACAAGTCTACTAGCTCCGCTGTTAACAATTCAGTTGTCTCCAAGTTTATCCCCGGCACCAGCAAATTGGACTGTTCTTTCAAGTGCGGGAACTATTGGAGGAGAATTACACAGAGATACCATCATCGTTTCATCACCGATGAGATTGGGAAGCCCCTCAACGCCTTTACTACTTCAAAACATATGATGCAAGTCGTATCGAATGCGTTCACAGGTATGTGACCAAGTTGTTTTGGCCGTTCCAGATTGAAATATTCATTTCCTGTAGCTCATCGACAAGCATATGAGCTAGCTGGGGTCATCCATCGAGACGTAAGCTCCAACAACATCTTGATCACTTTTTCTAGGGGGGGTATCCTCAACGATTGGGACATGGCAAAAACGGCAACAGATCATGAGAAGGGCCCACCGTGTCAATATGAGCGTACGGTTGGTCGTTTATGCCATTCTTTGGTTTCTCATACTCACGAGTTATTCCAATGCAGGGAACCTGGGAATTCATGTCATGCCTTTTGCTTAGTGGACACCATACTATCAACACAATCCAAGATAACATGGAATCCTTTGTTCTCATCATTCTCTACCACGCTCTGCGGTACTTTCCTCATAATAGAAAAGGAGACACGCGATGGATTCTCGACTCCGTTTTCAACACCAAAGTACCTACCGAGGAAGGGTATCGTGGATATGAAGGTCGCCGAGCCCTCTTTACAAGCAAAATATACATCGGCCGGGACTTTAAACTCTTCTGTTCACCCTTGCACCGGTGGATGAAAGCAGCAATTGCTGCTGTGAAGGAGTGGATCGATACTGAAGAAGCTGCACGTCGCCGACCGGAGCCAGTCTTAGTTCATGCTACTGGTGGCCTCCTAACCTACTTTGATGCGTTGGGGTCGTGTTCAGAAGAATCGTCCGAATCACCTGCGCCTCCCCTCGACATTCCTCCCCGTTATCTTGACGATCATACTGCCCTAGCAGAGGTATGTGCTAGGTGTTTGATTGCTCACAACTGGCCGGATCCCAACAAGGATATGCCTGTGGACATATTACCATTGTTGGAAGCGGAACAAAAGCCATTACCGCGGGAAGCCGGCACGAAGGAATCAAGTGGAACTGGCGGATCTATCAAGAGAAACAGGTCATCGACCGACATTGGTAGGACTGGCGAGTCTTCTAAGAGGAGAAAGATATCGACCACGAAAATCGCAGGGCCTGGCAGGAAGAGCACGGCGTTTTAGTCGAGCAGGATGTCCGGAGCCTCTGCGTCCGGATCGCATACTCGAAGGTCTAGCCAGATGGACCTGGACCATCCTTCATGGGAGCTTCCCCTTGGCAGTCGGACTCGTTCTGAGGCCCGTTGTCACACAGCTTCAAAGCTCTCGTGAGTTACGCCGCGCACAATTATCACTTATCTTCAACCCAGCATTATACGTTTACCGAATTTATATCATTCATCTGTGCTCATTACCACTCTCGACTACTTCTGTATACAGCAATATGTACACGACAATACGCTATATGTACCTTGCCATCGAATTTGCTCATTACGACTTTTATGAAATATCATTCAAGTTGACGGCCTGATTGATATAAATGGTGTGTCGCTTTGACCGACGAAGTTTTAGCGTTTTTTGCCTTATCTTGCAAGGCCGCGGCGCGATCAAAGCACGCCGAAACCAATCAACTTCACCAAAAGAAGAGGCATCATTCACACTCAATGGGACTTGCGAGTCCTGAACTGATGACTTGTCGACTATGACTTATTCATGCAAATTTAACCGAACCCAGTCTTGTATCAGAGATGAAAGTACAATGCAATGACTACAGTACGTATCCCATCTAAAATCATCGATGCACGTCAGCTCCAGCACCAAACCAAGGCATAAACAAGACGACTGACCTAATCAAGCTCATCGTAGTCGATCGAGGCGAGCGACCGGGCAGCAACTACGTTCAATGCCGCACGCACAAACTCCCGGCGCGCCATCTGGAGCTCCTCGGTATCAACAACCGCGCGCTTGCGCCCAACCTTCTTGGTGGCACTTGGGCCGACACCCGCAGCGGCGGGGCCCTCATTGCGCTTGTAGCACTGGCCCTGAGAGTCCTTGGTGCTCAAGAACTGGCAGGTTTCTGGAAAAGTGGGTAATAGTGATCAGCGTCTTGACATGCGAGAAGAAAATAGCAGAGGTGACATACGTCCACGAGGGCAGTCATTGTCGGATTTGCAGGCGGCGGAGTAGCCAGCAAGCATGAGGGTGGAGACAGCAGCGACGGTGGAGAAACGCATGATGATAATATAAAGTTGATTTAGGTGAGAAAGTAACTGGAAGTGACCTGCACTTGAGTTCGTTGGTTTGGTTAATGTGTGGGAGGTGGCCGAGCACTGAGGACTTCAAGTGAGAGGCATAGGATATTTATACGATGGAGCTTGAAGGATCATGGGAACTTTGCGAGACTCGGGCGCCACCATCTGTCAATCGGCCCCGTGATGGAGTACTACTGTATGTAAGTATGCGTTTCGGAGGGATCAGAAGGTTCAGAAGGTTCTGCGCTGATGGGGGCTTATGACCCTGGTTAACCGTGGTCTTTCTCAAGTCAACAGCTCGTCAGCAGATCCTTGAGAAATCATCGTGCGTTCTTCGGCCTTTGAGACGACCCATCCGTCCGAAGAGTTCAGCGAAAGAAGCAATTCGAAGGCTCAATATAGCTTGATATAGATCCTTATCTGTCCTAGGCAGAGGAGGGTCGAGGGAATTGCCTGGCATTTCATGCCTCATGCTTGACATGCCTGCAGGGCCAAACAAAATCAACTCAGGCGAGGTGTTTGAGGGAGTGCCGTGTCACTGTTTGCACATCACGAATTTCGCGACGACAGGCTGGACAAAGCTGTGCCATTGCTTCCAGGTTGACAATTATCTACATAGGTAGTAGCTCAATACCGTTCGGAGTTGAAGGTTCATTTCCAAAATCAGAGCGGATTAGCGCCGAAGAAGTTCCTTCCAGGACTCGGAGAGTGTCAAGCTTGAGCAGTTAGCTTGTCACATAATTAGATCCGTGCGAATCACGTATGCATGCTCAAACGGAAAGGGACGGACAATCCCATCTTCAGTTGATAGACGACAGAATGGAGCGCCAGGATACTTAGTCACGTACATATCGAATTCGTGAGATCTCACGCCAGGACTATGTCAGAAAGGAAGCTAATCACCATCATCGAGGCATCATCCTCAGCAGTGATAAGAAAACATTGTGAGTGAGAAGCTTGATAAGGTGGGACTTCATGTGAAAGTATGTGAAAGGAGGAGTAACGCGCAAGTAACGCGTTGGAGTTGGTGGACGTTGTGAGCAAAAGGACTAGAATAGGCACAGCCACTACGGTATCGGTAGCGATTTGTGCCGCCCATCACAAGGTTGCTCTTGAACTTCACGGTCACCATCGACGATGGCGACGACGGCCGTTCTCTCGCCCATTCAACGGCGGACACCGTCTCCCACGTTTACAAACACTCAAAGACTATCACAACAAAGCGTTATCTCCTCGTCAGCCGCATCTTTTCAAACAGCGCCCCTAACAGCTTCGTCTTCGATGCAGACGATAACCAGCCCCGTCACCAGCTCTTTTCAACGGACATCTCAGGAGATCCGCATTCGTTCAGTAACTGAAGAGATTGTGAGGCTCGAAAAGCGGCCAGCGGCTGCCCAGGACTTGTATATGGCTCGTGTAATGGCGGGCCCATTACCACCTTCACCACCGGCCAGTATTGTCGACGACGAGAGTATTATTTATGCCGAGCCCGAGCCTATGTCTCTGCCCCAGACACCCATAGAGCAGACGCCGGTGGAGTCTTTCCAACCACCACCGCGTTTGCAGCGCTCATCGACTGACACCAAAGCCTCGTCCTTACGCACGGTTATCACCGGCCCGTCACCCTCGCCTCCTTCTGCCTACCTCCCGTCTCCTCCTCAGACTTCTTTCACTAAATCTGCCGCGCAGATATCTTCTGACGCTTATCTCCAACCGCCGCTGCCGTCCGCCACTCGCGAGCGCCCGACTCGCCGCAACACCGTCGGTTCAACGAAACAGCCTTTTCCAGTTACCTCGGGTAGCAGCGAGCTTGAAGAAGACATCCAGCTCCATGCAGACAATATCAGGCGCGAGCGAATGTCCAAGAGGGCCAAGTTGCAGGCGGAGGCGGAGGCTGCTCTTACCAGAGGGAAAGACCACGATACAGTGACGGTGGGGAACATCATTGGAGAGGGGCACGTCAACTACGTCCTCATGTACAATATGCTCACTGGTATCCGCATCGGCGTTTCGCGATGTCAGGCCAAGATCAAGCGACCTATCACGTTGGAGGACTTCAAGGCAAAACACAAATTCTCTTTCGATATCGTTGGGAACGAGCTTACTCCCTCGGCGAAGTACGACTTCAAGTTCAAAGACTACGCGCCGTGGGTGTTTCGATCGCTACGGGAGGACTATTTCCATCTGGACCCCGCCGACTATCTTTTGTCTCTGACGAGCAAGTACATCTTGAGCGAATTGGGTTCGCCGGGGAAGTCAGGCTCCTTCTTCTACTTCTCTCGTGATTATCGCTTCATCATCAAAACAATCCATCATGCCGAACACGCGTATCTGCTGCGCATCCTCCCTGCCTACTACGAGCACGTCAAAGCAAACCCACACACCCTACTCTCGCGCTTCTACGGCCTGCATCGTGTGAAACTTCCTCGCGGCCGCAAGATCCACTTCGTGATCATGAACAATATCTTCCCACCGCACAGAGATATCCATGAGACGTACGACCTCAAGGGCAGCACCGTCGGGCGAGAGTATCCGGAGGAAAAGGCCCGGGAAAATCCACGTGCGGTGCTCAAGGACCTTAACTGGATCAATCGCGGACGCACACTTGAGTTTGGTCCGGAGAAAAGGGCCTTATTGGCGGAACAGCTCCGACGCGACTCGGCTTTCCTAAAACAGGTGAACGTGATGGACTATAGTTTGTTGGTGGGCATACACAACATGCAAAGAGGAAATCGCGACAATGTGCGACGAAATACGCTCAAAGTGTTCTCAGTGAGTATCAGTATGCCTGTCGCTCTTTACATTTACTAAGTGTCTGTAAAGCCGCAACTCCCGCACACTCCACACCGCAAGAAGACTATGGGACACACGCACTCGCTCTCCCATTCGAAGGGATCACCGGAGGCCATCGCCATGCGCCGCGCGCTCTACCGTACATCCGGACACGTCGACGCCGTCCAGCTCCCCGACGCAGCCGACGAGCCTTCTTCTGCTCCACCAACCACACAGGACCCATCCTTCTCCGATGGTGCCTCCTCACACATACACCACCCCTCCTCCGCCTCTTCACACCCCAGCCCGACACACCTCAGAACCGGCACATCATCCTCGTCCTCACACCAACCCACCGCATCGACATCATCCTACCAGCCGCACTCGCACCCGCACCGGCGAGACCGCGACTCCCATCGCGACAAAGGCAAGGAGCGCGAGAAGGATCTGGCGGACCACTTTGTCGATCGTCAGCACTTTATGTTTTATCAGGACGAGGGTGGGCTGCGCGCGACGGACGAGGGCAACTATGATATAGACGTGATTTATTATGTTGGCGTCATCGATATTCTCACACCATATGGTGGGTTGAAAAAGCTAGAGAGCTTTTGGAAGGGGCTAAAGGCTGATCGCGTGAGTGTTTACGGCTTGTTCTATGGATGATTTGCTCAAGCTTCTTCGATGTGCAGCACAAGATAAGCCCAGTACCTCCAGCGGAATATGCGGATCGTTTCCTGGCCTTCATGAAGGCTATTATGCGGGGCGGTGAGGGTGGTACAAGGTTTAAGGCCGAGTAGATCGCCTTGTCCCTTATCTTTTCTTTTGTCTGAGGGTTTTTGTGGCCTGTATATCTACGCCTCCCCACCCTCCCCTCCCCTCCCGATACTTCCCTTCCCCCTCCAATCTCCCTCACTTTACTCTTCCCTTAATCTCACTACTCTATAACCCAATACCATTATGGACATGCAACCCCCACACATGACACACACACTCCTTTGAATGCTTTGCCGCGCATTGAGACGCTCCACGTTCCTTACAACATACACATTCATTCCTTCCCAATGTATCCGACAATGTGATGCCCCCACCCATCCGAGCCATTCTTTCCCTCATTCTGCAGACTCCTTGGGACATCCATTTTATTGCTGTCGTTTATCTGCACCCCTCATTTCTTATTTTATATCATGCACAGATACAATCAGAATGCAATTGGCTTAAAACCAAAGATGACTGACTCGAGCTCGCGACAATTTGAGCTTATTGAAGCTCAGATTTTGCCGGCCCCTCCTAGGCCCTCGCGCGCAGTTTAGGTTGATCATTACTGCAGACGACCTAGCGGAAACGCCACAAACCTTGAGGCGGTAGATTGGAAAAGAATATCAAGATAGCGAGTCTACTAGATTTTAATGGCTACAAATGGATGGATTTGGAGGTCAGCGAGAATACATGGATTGTCTAGTATAATGATAATTATCCCTCCTCGCCTGAGAGGTGATGGAGTGATTAGACTAGGACGTACGATAAAATACATTACACAACAGATCATAAAGTAGAGCCCGAAGAAAGGTAACGAGGCTAGTCCTCATATTGATCATCGTCCTCGACAGGGACCGCTGCGGTCTTCTTGCTGCGCGCTGATAACGAATTTTATGTTAGAAATGTATCGAATCCCCCAAGAGATTATACGCACTTTTTCGCGCTGGCGCAGCACCGCGTTTACGTGCTGCGGCTGCCTTCTTTTTGCCAACGCGTTTCTCCAGTGCATGATCTTCCTCGCCCTGTGCACGGTGCTCCTCCAAGATCTGAAGAAGTCTTAGATTAGCTTTGTGTAGTACATCAATAATTGTCAATAACCTTTTCAAAGTCATCCAGATCTGAGTCCGGTTTGTCCTTCGATTTGTTACTCCGAGCCTAGACGCGATATGAAGATTATAGTAGAGCTACATGGAGCAGGAAATATACTCGCCTTTGCAAGAATTTCTTGGAAGCGTTCAAACACTTCCTTTTCGTGTAGCTTGTCGCGGTAAAATTGCAGGCCTTCAACGAGCTTTTTGACAGAACGCTCGGATTTGAAAGGAAGAAGTGATAGGCAGTATGCGATGTCCCGCCACTGCCGTGGCTCTTCGGATAACCGGAAACGCTGGCATAGTTTTTCAACAATGCTCTCAGCTTGTTTTTCCTGCGATGAGTTCAGATCTTCGGTCAAGATTAAGATATGCAGTATCCGACCTTCTCAATAAAAGTAAAGATGTATTTGAGCGTGCTTTGGAATTTCTCCTCGTCTACGGCGTGATCCCCAATCGAGAGATGGCTGATAACTAGACGAGGTGTCAAAACTATCAACAAAAGTCGTCTGGACACTCACCATCCGGAAGATTGTTGTAGATCGCATTATCTTTTGTCGATAATTCTTTGAAGAACAACTTTGCAAGATCTGCTATGCGAGGATCCTGATCTTCCAGGCATTTTGCCATCTCACCCAGCTGACCCTTGACCTTGATCATGCCGTTCAAGATGAGATGAGTGAGCACCATTAGTGTGTTCTTCTTAACAACGAGGTCTTTGTCAGAAAGGCCCTTGTATAGTTCGTTCGAGTTCTCGTCAATGATGCTACTGAAAGATACGGCAACGTCTCCAAGGGCAATAACGATGTTGCTCCGTATGTTCGCGTCGCGCGAGGTCTCAAGGATCTTGAAGAGAAGGCGATGGTTTGTGTCGCAAAATTGGGAACTAACACACAGGAATTTGCTGAAAGAAAGTGTTGCCGCTGCACGCAAGGTCTTGTTCTAGAGGATGGTGCTCAGCCTGTCGCCACCGCCAATGAAGTACATAGCTGACCTTAAACTTGTGAGGGCTACCACAAATATGCACGAGCATAGGTCCGTATATTGCCAATAAGGACTGCTCTCCGTAGAGCAGTTCGGTCTCGCGGACAGCAGCTACCCGTTCACCGATTTCATCTTCGGCATTTCCAGCGACCTGGTCGAGTTCTTCTCCATCTTTAGATGCCTGAGGACCACTTTTGTTGGCGGCAGCTTGCTTCTCAGCTATTGGTACTGGTCAGTGAAATACACCAAGACTGTTGAGTCACTCACCAGTTTGCTTTTCATCCTTCTGTCGTTTCCACTCTCGCTCGACCAACTCGAGGAACACGATCTGCTTGATCGCAACATGGCCGACCACGAAGAGAAGCTGACTTAGTTCAAATGCGTCGCCCATGTCCTGACTTTTGACGCTGCCCTGGGTGCCTTGGGTGCTGCCTTGGGTGGCTTCCGGAGGAGTGATATCATCAAAATCCCGTGTCACGTCGCCCGGATGGTCTTCATCCATTGCGTCAGGGTCTTTCTCTACAGGTTGTGACTCCGCAGTATCCTTTGGTTTACGGTCCTGACTGAACGCCCGCTGCGTAAGTTGCTTGATGATCTCGTTGCAGAGCACATCAGGGTGCTCGCCCAGGGCGTAGATGGTATTGATTGCCTGCTCCGCGACGCCGAACCAGTCTTTCGAACGACATGGCATTTCGATCATCGCCTGGAGCTTACGAAAGATGGGGTTTTCCATCTCTAGCCGCAACGTCTTGTCCAGCAATGAACCTATTGAAGATGAGCTTCCGTGACAGAGCCAAAATGTGATATAGGCTTACCCTTGACCTTTTTAGCGCTTCCGTTCAGTCGCTGTAGGGCGACACAAGTGAACCGAGCAAGCGTGAGATCGGCCTGTGGATCAAGAGGTAAGAAGATCGCATTGCCATATTGATCTGATGAGTTCACCTTTCCGAAAGGCCCCAAACCTGTCTTGAGCATGGTTTCGACTCGATCGGTCAACACACTTCTTTTGGCGAGCGCCAACATTCCAAGAATGGCGATCGCACCACGTCGTTGAGCTTTCGGCAATTGCTTGTTGGTGCCTATATAAGTCATTTATCGCATCAAGACGATACAAAGGCGCTGCCATGCTCACTGTAAACTTGCCAAAGTTTCGCCTGGATGTCTGGGTGGATCTGGTTGTCGTCCATCATAATGCGCATCATCTCTTCCAAGCTGGTCAACTCTGCCAGCGTCGCATCGTAAGTCAGCCTGACAATGATGTGAGCTTATTTGAACATTGAGGCCTGCAAGAACGAAATTACTCGATCATGTTTTTGGCGATGCGGTTGACTTGCTCCTTCGGGCTGAGATCTGGCAGTGGATCGAAATAAATCTTCTTGTAGCAATCCAAGAGCCGCGAGCGAATCCCTTTGATCTCGTTGCCCTCCTCAGAAGTTGAAGTGTTGTCTTTCGCCCAGATAAGATGTATCATTTTCTTGATTCCAATCTAGTAATGCATGTCAATCGACTCATCTCAAAAAGAAAGGTTCGTATGCATACCTTCGCGCTCTCAAAATGATACTCGTGTGTTATACCGAAGAAGTCAATAGCTTCCAGGACCTCCGCTTTATGCGTTGACCCCAACAGCTCACCCATAATCTCCATGGCGCCCTCGATTTGACGGATGAAGTTAAGCGCCTCAGTATAGTACTTCTTCAAGCGCAATTGCAGGATCTTATTCGTCTCCAAGGCTGCGAGCGCTTCTTGTTCACTGGACAGTGCTGCGACGTCCAGCTGAGACTTCCGCGGGCCCAGTTTTGAACGCTTTTTGGACTTCTTCGGTGTCGCTGGTTCGTCGTCCTCTCCATCCACAGCCATTGAAGGTTCATCTTCCTCGGTGTCGCCACCCTGATCATCCTCTTCGCCCTTCTCTTCTCCGTCGATGTCCATATCGTCGTCAGACCGCGATCTGCGCAGGGAAAGAGTCAGTGAAAAAAGTGCTGGACCTGTAGAGATAACGTTTACCGTTGCTTCTTCTTAGACGAACCCTCCGCATCATCTTCGTCTTCGTCATTATTATCCGCATCATCTTCATCGTTCCTTTCGACAGCCTTCCCCATTTGATCCTCAACTTTCGCCAATTCCTCTTTGATCGTCTCATACTCCGTTTCGAACACGGATTGCTCCAAAAGCCCTCCATGCACCAAACCATACGGATATGTGACCACGAGCTTTATCAGAAGTGATGCGGCTCCTTTCCGCACAGTAGAGTGTTTATCTGACAACGCAGATACCGCAGCCGTCGTGATTTGAAGGCGTTGCTTCGGGAACTTGACTTTGAGCTCGCATAGTTTTGAGAGCACCTGGAGAGCCTTGGCTCGAACATAGGAGTTCATGTCCATGAGGCGATCGATTAGCGGTTCGTAGAGGCCGATGACCTGCTTGTGGGGTTGTCGCTGTTCTTCTTCGTCCCCGGCTTCCGCCAACTCCCTAATGAGATGACCGATGATCTCTACGAGAGCAATGCGTATCGGATAGGACTGGAAAAGTCTCTTCAGCTTATAAACGGTGTAACCTCGATTGTAAAAGCTTACCTCGGAGTCCAGTTGTTCCTGGAGCAAACTAAGCTGTTTCAATATCGACCGCGGCGCTAGTTCCGCGAATCTAACCAGGAATCGTGCAAACACCCTGGGCCCTTTCTGGTCTTGAGCGTTGAAGGTTTTCGCTGCGATTTCACGCAACAATTCATCTCCAAGTTGGGCGTGGTCGAATTCGTTTGCGAGTACAGCGAGACAGTCAGCCATGGGCTCAGCGAGGTGCTCATAGAATTGGAGGTTCTGCATAATGGCGACTTGGGCGGCCATCGAGTGTCCGTGGTGCTTGACCGCAAGGCAGATAATTTTCAGGACGCCATTTTTGATGTCTTCTGACTTCATATATTGCTCGCTCTCTGTAATATGATACGCTGGGCGAGTCATACACCTAATGGTAATCAGTACAGCCTGTACTGGTCAAATTGGGAGAATACATACGTTAAGAAAGCTTCTCGTTCAGCGGTGGTCGTCCATATCCTTTGAGTTTGGAGGCGAAGAACTTTGCTGATCAATGCAAGTGTCGCGGGAATCTGATCCATCCATGTCCATTTCTCGCTCTTCTTGTTTGCAGAGCCCCTGGAGGACGCCTTTCCGCCTGCCTTTCCTCCGCGTCCTTTGCGTCCCTTAGCTGGTGCTGCCTGTGCGTCCTCGTCGTCCGGTTGCTTGACTTTCTCTACCGCCGAGACGAACCAAAGAAAAAGGAAACCAAAGTGCTCCAACGGTGCCTTGTGCGACATGTATCCTTGCTGGTCACCGCGATCCACATCCCGTATTGTGGCATCCAGCTCCGCCTGTAAACCAGAGGATATAGAGTCGAGCAGTTTACTCATGATGGGCCCAGACACCGCATCAGAGTGCTTTAGCAAGCTTCGGTACACATCGAATACATCTGGATCCGTTATTGCCTCGCTGGCCTCTGCCACGGCCTCAACAGCCGCTGGGAGAATGGTGAGACAAATTGGAAGAAAGAGTTAATTAAGGACGAACCTTCGAGGAGACGTTCTGCATCTTCCTCACTAGGATTGTGATCGTTCGGGATATCGTAGTCGTCGTTCTCCTGGAGGGCCTGTATCTCCTCCTGTAGCTCGAAGCTGATCGCCATGGCTATTGTCGTTCAACCTGAGTTCCGTTGGAATTTCAACGCGACCATCACGTGAGAACATGACGCGACGCGTGACGGTGTGACACCTCTGTTTCTCTCCAGGTCTTCTTGAATTTATCGAATCCTTGTGCCGCTTGGACCCATGTAGGATCAGCGATATTGCCTATCGATAGGCGCTCACAAAAATGCGCGCGGCTGATCTCAACAAGCTACTCACTTTCTCTAATACTTCCTACAACGTGCCTCGATCTCAACGCAATGATAGCGAAGTTGTAACTAACGCCTCCTCGAGCTCACCATCGGCGCCAGAAAGAGATGCCCTGTACTACCTGATGCCTGTCACTCTCAAGGCTAGCTTTTAAATACTATTAAAATCCCAGTTCACGCCTAATAGAGCCTTAGGTTGAGAACACACTCTTCAAAGTTCCGAGAAACATCCTCATGTCGAATTCACCCATCTTCCAAGACATGTTGATGATACCCCAGGGAGATACCTCTAATGTCGAGGGCTCCAGCGATAGTCTTCCGATCGTGCTTGATGCAGTACCGAATGGTACAATAACCAAAAGCAGCTTTCGGAACCTCTTAGAGGTCATTTTTCCTCCGTGAGTTGCAGCAGAACCAGGATTAGACTTACACTAATCTGTTATAAATACAGTGATATCCAAGCTGAGCCGCAGCTTTCCAAACAAGGGTGGATTGAGGTGTTGGGGGTCGCTGACATGTGGGAAATGAACAAGGTTCGACAGCACTCCATCGACAAGCTCACGAGCCTGCCTCTGGGATCAGTCGAAAGGATTGTTCTAGCGAAGAAGTATCACGTCCCTCAATGGTTGCGATCTGCATACTCGGCGCTCGTTGACCAGAACAATTATCTAACATTGGTCGATTCCAGCGAGATCGACTATCCTTCGGCTATCAAGATTTTTCAGCTTCGAGAGACTCGAGCACGGCGTAATCAGGGCTTATACAACTACAGCCAAGGCTACAACTATGGGGTGCAGCCGGATCTCACTCTGGAAGGGGTTTTCGCAGAGGAATTTGCCGCAGAGGAGGCGGCCTGTCTCAGATACGCAAGCGCTGACCCTTCTAGTAGGTCGATTTCCAGTGATCTGTAGGCCATCGAATTTTTTGCACATTACTATCAGATACCTACATGCATGATAATTTGCCAGAAGTTTGGCGACCTCCATACCATCCCAGTTTTTAACGAACGATTAACGAGTGGCAATACACTATTTTAAAGGACATACTATAATAGTCGTGTCATCGATATAGAGATCGCTGTCTCCAGTGGTGCTCAGAAGTTCCGGAGTCAAAATTTCGTTCATACGAATCACATCACGTCCACCAAGCATGTTTCCGAGGATCTCAACTGCACGATTTCCATCTCCATTCCACCTCGACTCGACCTTGTGTTCAAAGACGCTTTCTAGAGATGCTTCATCCACAGGCTCATGAAGCAAAGCGCCAAGCACAGTAGCAGGATCGGCCCTGCTAGGGTCGTCTTTTCGGAAGAGAAAACGCCCTTCGATGATGTTATTCACGCCGTCCGTGTAAAGCACTAGGGTCGGCTTCTTTTCGCGTATGGAAGCCAGATTGATGTGGTATACGTCGCTTGTCGACGTGATATATGGCGGGGAGATGTTGGCATTTGAGACATCGTGGACTGGGAAATCGCCGTGTTCTGAGCGCAGCTTCGAGAAGATGTTCGCAGAGTATGCGGCAGGAAGCTTGAACGAGAAGTCTCCAAGGGCTATGTAATGATAAGAACGAGTCTTGGTTTTGATCAACTTCAATTCCACACCTCTAGTGACACTAAGTACTCCAAGGACGCGCTGATCCTTTAAAATATTGTGTTCTGACGTAGGATGAGATAACTTGACTCGGGCATATTCTGAAGGCGTCGATGTGTTGTGTAGAGGTGTCAGTCTTTTCCCAGCAAGTGCCGAACCTCCTTCATCCGATAATAGAACTGGAAGATAGCATCAGCAATGGCGCAAACCATGCAGGCCATCATAATCGAAGCGCTTACCAGCTGAAGAGTCGCCGAGACCAATAGCCCACAAATTCTCCTTCTTCCAATCAATTAACGCTGCAGATAATGTGGTACCAGAGCTAGCGCGACGGAAGATGTGGCTGTTTGGTCCATTGAGTAGTGGTTGAATATATCTAGGGTCTAGTTCACGCGGGTCAGGACACAAGGCTGTCACAGCGGCGCCTATCTCATAGTCGAAGGCTTCGATTTGAGAACGTAGGAAGGACGAGATATCTGCAGCGGCATACTGAGCGCCAGCGCCAGCGAGTTTTGAACGTAACGCGTTGTGAAGGAAGGTAGGAAGATGTTTTTCGGTGTAAATGACCGCCTCGGACCCAGCGTGTCCTACGGAAGGCTAAGAGCGTGCCACACCTCGGCGAATCAAGCGCTTACCGTCAAGCACCGCCAAAAACAACCACGGCGACCCCAGGCCGACATCATTCCACTCCTCCACGACATATCTATCCTCGTTCGCCCTATTCGGGGTAGGCTGGAAAGTCACTGCATGGATTCCGCCATCGAAAGTCCTTGCATTGCAGCTCCTAGTGAAGGCATCGCGCGCTTCGTCGAGAGACATCGCCATGGCGTGCTATGGTCAGAGTAACAGCCCCAACACTACTGCATACGTAGCAAGGTTTGATCTCGCATTATATTCGCGCACATCGCCATCGCGATCATGATGAGTTCAAGGAAGCTCGCTATGGCCTAAGAGCGCTAATTGGTTGATCACCTGTCCAGGAAGTATGAAAAACGAGCGGTTTCCTAGGCATTGCACAGGTACTCGTGACTGGAAAGGCTAAGTTCAGTTTGACCGGTCGTTTGTCATTTATGGGCCTTTATGGACCCACAAGGTCAAGAAACTCATACGTGAAACATGAGTATGGTCCATGGGGCAAGTGGTAAATTGGGTCAGGTTGCCGAAGTGAAAAGAAGGAAAGACCCGCTCATGATGGTGGCTGTGCAGCATAATAGTTTCATCCGCTAGTAGCGGATGAACGCGTTGTATAACCCGTATCTAAGCTTCTATAATCTATTAATCATGCGAATTCTTGAGCTCTAACTCGAGAGATTTGATGCGCAGCCGCTCTTCTTGCTCTAGCCGTGCCAGCTCTTGAGCGTAATGCGATCTTTGGCGGATGTTTGGGCCGTATATATAGAATAAGAACGGGAAGAGACCCATCACAGTGGCAAGAATCGCCAAAATTGTGCTTGCCCACTGAAACCCGACTACAAACAAGAGGTTAGACATATGTAAGAGAAAAAGAATGAAACAAACCGTTGGAATAAAACTGAATGCTGACGAGGGATAGGATTCCACAGATGTTTTCTGTGAAATACCCGGATTCGTCAGCCTTCATGTGGGAACCCAAGTTGAGAACAGTCACCTCGAGCAAAGCTCTGGCCAGTCACTGCGCTGCTGGCCAGTGGCCCGTAGCTCTCCACTGTATAATCGGAGACTGCCAAGAAAACTACGGGAACAACAGATCAGAGCAATGCCAAGCAAGTAATGAGTGGCGTACCTATGTGGCCAGATATACCAAACGCCACCAATGCACCAAGCGATGCATACATGCTAATTGGAGGGTGACCTGTCCAAGCGAACCAATACATGGAGATGGGGAACAAGACCGCGGCTAGGTTTCCTTTTGAGCAAGGCCAAAGATTCGTAGGAGTCAAACTCTTACCTATAAATGCCCAGAGCAACTTGTGCTCAGGTACGTTTTCCCGACCTTGTTTTTTCTCTTGCCACCTCGTCGCTCTGAGTTGAATGTAAAACAAGGGGATCGCGAGAGTAAATCCGAGCTGGATCGCGAGAAACGTTAGGTTGACCTTCGGCTCCTCGAGACCATATTGGGCATATATTAGAGGGATTGCTTCCACAGCAAGGTACTATTCCAAATGATTAGTATTAGCACGTGGGATGAGCAGGCAGGCCAACAATTATGCCGTAGTTGAGTCCGTCATAAAGCGCAAAGCAATAAACAATGGGCTCCGTGAAAAGCATGACTAGGTACGAGCGGGCGGTCATCATCAGTGTTCGCGACGTCGAAGTAAAGATGCGTACTGGCAGGCCTAAAGACAGTCTCCGTAAGTATCTGCCTGATTGAACGCGGTCCTTTCTCGTTCAAGATCCGGGCTCCGGGCAGCCCAGCTCTTCTTGCCTGTTGCACCCTAGCGGCCAGAAGGACATTACCGCGGGTTTCGGGTACTAAGATGATAAATGGAATCATAAGGCCAGCACCGATGACCCCCCACAGTCCGTAAACCCAACGCCATCCGAGGGCCTGGTTAATATAAGCCGCCCTTTGAAAGATTTAAGTTCTTGACGTTCGAAACACAAGGATACATAAGTGGCGCACACGAGCGGTCCTCTAAAATTCATCTGTTATTACTACTTGAGGATAAAGAGGATGAATTCTTACAATACAACTATTTCTGCCGAATATGCCCAGAAATTCATGGCCCATAAGCTGATTGAATGGTGATTAGTAAATACAAACAGCACGCATGAGCTAAACTTACCTGTGGATGTCGTCACCCTTCCACAAGTCAGGTATGGCACCCAGAGTATTGAAAATTGTTGATCCGAAGATGCCGCATGCCAGACTGTCAAATATAGACTGTTTGATTCATATGACGGGCGCCACAAGTAATACGGGCAAACCGGCAAAACACGATAGATGCAAAATTATGGGAAAGAGCGCAGGGTATTTGCAGAATATCTGTGTGACGAGTGAGGTAGGATCCATAGTGTAAATCGAAGCGGAGTGGTTACTCGCAGACAATGGTAAGGCAGATGGTCAGGACTTTCTTGCGGCCGTAGTCCTTGAGAACGGAAATTAGCTGGTGCGCTGATGTTATATGTGAACAACTCATACCTCGGCCAAAGGCGTCAAGATGACGGGTCCAAGGGCCATGCCGAATAGAAACATAGCGACAGGGAGCCGGCTCACTACAGGTGTTAAATTGAATTCTTCCTGCATCTCCTGCGCAATCGCTGCAGCGCCACTAGAGCACATGGTGACCCAAGTTGTATGCGCGCAACTGTACAGGAAATATGTTGTTTAGTAATGTGCCGCCCTTTAATTGTGTTCACTGTTGTATACTCACAGAATGAAACATATCATCGTTTTCTTCCAAAGAGGAAAGTTGAAGGGGTTCTCTGGGTCATTGAACTACAGGCAATGTAAAATTATATGTTCACGGAGGCATTGGAGCCAAACGGCACGAACCTTCCAAAAGATAATGTCCGTGTCGGCAGCTTCATGTTGAGTCTGTGGGACTATGAATTCGTTGTTGAAGGTGGTTGTGCTAGTGCCCGCCGACCGTAGCATGCTGGAAAGACTGATCTAGGGTAGGAAGAGTTGAGGATGAGGAAGAAAGGAGGGAGATTAAGAGCAAATGTGTGTACTCGGAGTCCCCCCTAGGAGGGGTGAGATGAGGCACCTATATGCGTCACATGTATAAAAATTTGCCACTCCCGAAACCGCGGAAAATAAATCCGCGATCGGTGGCCGTCTCAGGATGGCGAATTGTCATCAATTTCAGTCCGCGTCGTCGGTCGAGTTGAGTTCGAAATTCAATATCGGTGAGTTTAGCTGCACATCGAGTGGTATAGCTATGGGAACATGCAATAAAATAAGTAGGAGTGGGTCGATCTATGTATGTACCGTAACATGTGGAGAGAGCGCGTCCATGCGTAATAACAAGTTTCTGTGTCTATCGAGTCCGAGAACAGTGCAAAGGGGGTAAAGTAAGTATCGTCTATGTCATTTATCACAATGTCCAAGATTGTAGTGTCTATGTTGCGGTTTCAGGCGCTCGGCTGCCTATCGAATCGTATTTTGCATGATTGATTGAAGGTGGTTGGGGCTGTAAAGGGGAATAAGGCATTGAGTCGAGCTGGAGGTTTGAACGTGAACGGGCGATGATATCGGAGGCAACTTCAGAGCCATATTGCTCAGCGAGTTGACTGAAGGGGGGTGGTAAGTAACAGCACATTCATAGAGGGCGACGATGCTACTTACTTGGCGTAATTGTCCATGATGACAGCCATGCTGTTCAAGCTCAATCGGTAGGCCTTGGGCATCATGCCCTTACCAAACCTGTACGTGACGTGGTTGGAGCATAGCAAGCCCGCAACAATGATAGCGATATGGAAAGGTACGATTGAGAAGATGACGGTGTACCACGTCGAGAGGACCTTGCGCTCGTATTGCATATAGGGGTTTTTGCATCCTGGGAGGACGCTCCTTGCATAGCACGTCTGGCTGACGGTGGCCTCAACAAAGGGGCTAAAATATCCGCAGCAATTGAGCTGGTTTTGCACCCGAAGTCGCCCAGACGTGCCAAGATTTCTTGACCATTGTGCGTTAACTTTACCCTCGAGGTTGAAGGTGTGTTTCTTGTACGTGATGTACCCGGGTATCAAGAGGGAGGCAAAGACAATCCACAGGAGGAAGGTGTAAACAGCAAGGAATGCACGGTTGTTGAGTAGGATCCCTGCCCAGCCGATGGTTGAGGTGAATACGGCCAAGGAAGCTGCGAGGGTGGAGATTGCGAGTTCGGCACGATTTCCTACTCTGATGATGTCAGAATGTGTCCATATATTGAACCACGTCAAAAGGCACATGATGAGGCCGGTGATGGAATAAATGGAGAGCTGCGGAACTTGTTAAGGGGTACATTCAAAGGCTCCAGGTAGTGAGTACTGACAACCGAGTTGGCCACGAAAAGGCACCATTTGAACCTGTTCCACCGCAGTTTCTTGGCTCCGCGTTGAGCGCCAAAAAAACCACCGTTGACGCCGTCGTAGTCCTCGTCGCCCTCGCCAGGCATTCTGGCCTCTCCACTCTTGAAAGCTTCAACGCCGCCACCACGTTTCGGCATGCCAGCATTGCCATTCTTCCCTTTTCGCTTCCTAGGACCAGGCGACAAAAGGGTGTTCGAGAATTTGTGTGGTAGATAATTCACGGTGAGCGAGACACCACTGCTGTCCCTAACAAGAGGGGGTGTGAGCGAGGTTTGGGATCCTGAGGGTGCGAAAGGCGTGTTGGGTGGGTCGAGTTGAGTTTGAGTAGCCATTGTGCTGGCTAGCATGGGGTGTGTAGAGGCTGCTTGAGAAATAGTCGAGTTGGCGATGGATGAGCTTCTGGACCGGCTTATAACAAGATGAGCACGGTTGAGGCAATGAGAAAACCGAATAAGGCAGCTCACGGACTGTCCATCTGCAGGCGGTGAACGGCAGGTGGCGGGGGAAATGAGAAAAGAACGAAGTCGGATCAGTATTACTATATGCATAATAGGGTCTGAGGCGCCGGATAAAATTCACACACCCACCAAATTGGGGTAAAGCATCCCGCCAGTTGCCGTCGAATTGCACCAACTTGTGTGATCGATTTTCGAAAGGGACTAGACCCTCTGCACACCTCTGGTACCATGAAGAATGACGGAGTCCTTCTCCTTTCGGTAAAGACTTTCGCCTGATGTGGTTAGTATCTTCGAATTATCTACGCGACGCGTAACCGAACAAGCTCTCCGATCAGCTGCAGCTGGCCATGACGTGTATCATTTTATGGATTTTAACATGAGTCTCCTCGAGCTCGAGGTAAGTCACCCTTGAGTAACCCTCTCACGACAAATAAGGTTGATATGATAAAACTTGTTCTCTTTCAAATAGTGGTCGATTTATAACCAGACTGCGCTTTCTTCTAGTACGCCTTCCGACTTCAAGTTCTATGTACGTGTACGGCCAGCTCCGAATTGGTATTCCACACCCTCCAGCCCGCCAAGACGGCGATCTCGCCACCCAAGTGTACGTGGGCCATATAAAACACGCCTGGCATCGAGCCTTTGAACCTGGGTCTCGGTCTTTTCCACGCCTTACGATTTTCCTCGTAGAAAGTTCTGATACCTGTTCAGGTCAATCATTTCGAGGATGTCTCGAAACGTCATACCGGAGGTCGTGAATAAAAGGTGTCATGCAGCGACTGACACTGGGACGAAGTATAAATACAAAGTTACTGCTTCATTTTTATACAACAGCACAACTCATGGCTACCACCATCTTTGAACTCTCCAATCTCATCTCAAGCTCTGTGACAAAGCTTGCTGAAACCTGTCACGCCCATGACCTCCGTGTCCCCGACCTCAATGAACCATACTGCCCAGATTCTGAGGCGTTCAGGTCCAACCCAGCCGTCGCCAGAGCCGCCAATATCGCTGCAGCCGCAGCGTTCCAACTAGCAGCATTCCTGCTCCCTCCCCAGGAGTCAATCATGCAAATTACTTCAGGAGTGCGTCTTCTGCCTATACTACAAAACCTTGCGTGGATATCAGAGTGCTCAATATCTACCTAGCATCTTCGTTCGGCCGCTTTGAGGGTTTCAATCGAGTCTCATGTCCCAGAGATTTTACAAGAAGCTGGGGATCAGGTGTGAGAGATCGGTACTAACTGCCAGCTTCCATATTAAACGAATCACAAGGGTTTGCACGCTGATGAGATAGCTAAGAAGACCGGGTTAGATGGCCAAAAACTTGGTGAAGACAGGACTCATTAATCGCGGATGTGCTTGCTGACCTGGTGGTCCTTCTTCAGCACGCCTCCTTCGTCTGCTCGTCAATAGGCATGTTTTTCGTGAGGTTGGACCAGACGTATTCGCCAACAACAGAATTTCCGGCACTCTGGACACCGGGAAAGCGTTCCAGAACATCATGAAAGAGTACGTTGCCGTCAAGAATTTTATCGTGGCCGGAACCTCTGCCTAATGGTTCATTGATAGCCCACAAGCGAAATATGACAACACGAACGGGTTCTGTGCTTTCGTGGAGTTATTGTACGTATCATTCATTTATTCTGATGGACAGCTGTCTATCGTGGAAGTATGTACTCACTTCTCTTCTCAGAATGGCCGACTCACACAAGTCCTCGGGCTATCTGATGGAAAACATGACCGACCCCAAGACATCTCATTCCTACGAACCCCAGCATTCCCCCCTACAGAGAGCTCTCGGCTTTGACACCAATTTTTGGGATTTCCACTCTCGACCTGACAATACTTATCGTCTCCGACGTTTCGGTATTGCGATGAAAGGCGCCACTGTCATGGACCTACCTAATCTGTTGCTGGAACGTAAGGGATCAAAGCTCGTGTCAATCTTGACTGACGGAACTCTGTTTTTCTTTAGTGTATGACTGGTCCGCGTTACCGGATGAGGCCCTAGTTGTGGATGTCGGGGGAGGTATAGGCAGCTCGGCCCGGGCTGTACTGGAGGTCGCTCCAAAGTTGAAGTTCATCATTCAGGATATGCCCAAGGTTGTCAATGACGGAACCAGGGTGAGCCAGTTTTTTTTTACACCCGGGCATCTCGCTGATTGTTTCTGCCGCGTAAGCACTGGAACGAAACCGACCCTTCCAAGCTCGAGTCAGGCAGAGTCATCTTTCAAGGTGAATATGGATTAGCTCCGATTCCAAAATGAACGTTCACAAAAGATCACCAGCCCATGACTTTTTCGGGCCCCAGACGATAACAGATGCTTCTGTCTTTCTGTTGAAGAATATCCTGCATGACTGGTCTGACGCCAACTGCATCAAAATCCTCACTCAGTTGCGAGCTGCTGCAACTCCAGACACAACTTTACTCATTCTCGACTGCGTGATGACGGTTTCAGGCGTTGATACAGTCATCGACACAATTTCAAACACTCAGGGTTTGAATCCGCCAGCTGTGCTTTCGACAGGTTTCACTACCGTCAACGATATGGTTTGGACGCTGGATGCCACTGTAAGTCTTCCCCGGAATTGTCACACAGATTCTGTCGCCAAACCCTCCGCTGCGTAGATGATGGTTATGCACAACACTCAGGAGTACACCCTGCTCCAGTTCAAGAACCTCTTGCAGAGTGCAGGGTGGGAGATCAGCCGCGTAGTACTGAGCGGCAGCTCTATCGACAGCGTTCATGCGAAGCCCATATAACGAGTGCGAGGCTCCTCCCGCTATATTGTAATCGACTAGAAAAATGTCATACCAGTCCAAATGTTGGGAAAGTGCCAAGAACTGGTTCCATCGTGACACTGTATTGTATTGAATATTCGACTTAAAAAAAGACATCGTTGAAAGGCGTGGAGGAAGTGACAATTGCAAGAACTAGCTCCATCACGAAGTGGAAATACATTACTGTTTCAAAACAGTTCCATGCCTGACTACACCGCTGAGGTTCGGAAGCGTTGCTGCTGCAGACCAATTATAAAGGTCGCTCGAATCGGAATATATATATTTCCCTGAACGTATCTTCAATCAAATTACTTTATCCTCGATCAAGAGGGTGCTCACCGCTGCTATACCCGTCTGCGTACAGGCGGAATTTACCATTAGGAAGGATCGTGATACACGGTCCTTCAGCCTGTCCCCACTTTGCGAAGTCTCCTGTTTGGACGAAAGAGTAGGGGCCTGTGAGGGACGAGGCCACTGCGTGCTCGATCACCTTCTTGCCGTCGGTCTCGGCCTTCGTGAAGATGTGATACTGGGAGCTAAGGTTCGCACGTCAGGACAAGATTGGCTCGCAGACATGCAAAGGCGACTGACTTGAAGAACACAGGGAACGTATCGATATATCCCAACCCGGCGTTCGAGATTCCCGAGAGAACAACGGGACCCGACCATGTCTTCAGTGTGGAGTCAGTGGCGGTAAATGCGTAGGGGAGGAAGGGGCCGTAGGATCCAGTAGATAGTGAGACAATAATATTCAACTTTCCGGTCTTCGGATCCTTGAAGAATTCCTGGTGGCGCGTCGATGAGTGATGATCTGAATAGCATCTAAGGAACTTACAGGAGCCCAAGTATTCTTCCAGTTAATTCCGGAAAGCGACGAGGTGGGAATGGTAGCCACCAGCTTCCAAGTCAAAAGATCTGAGCTGCTCTAATGCTGGTTGATTAGGCGATCATAAACACTTAGAATATCATTTGATTGACGCACTGCGATGGCAAAGTTCGCACCGGTCCAATCAGTCGTGTCTAATGGAAGCTATCAGTGGCAGTGTTAAAGACCGTTGAGAAGCCTACAAGCAATGTAATAATTGCCGCTGGAAGGGAAGGTGAGATAAGAACAAAACAGTGAGAAACGTATTACTCAGTGTGAAGGATGACACTGGGATCTCTGATAAGGCCCGTGGGTGGCGTATACGCAGGCCCTTTCAGAAGTTTGAAGTTCAAGGCATCGCTCGAGGTGTAGACGTAGAGATTAGACTCGGAAGCCGCTGTAAAAGCTGTAAAAACATAAGGGGCGGACACAGCGCGCTTAAATGCCTCGGGGGAAAGGGCAGGAGTTGTTGAGGTGACATTGGCGACTTGAAAGGGGGACGCCAAGGCACACACTATGGAGAGAGAGAGAAAGGTGAGTATTTTTGCAAAAAGCATTGGAAAATAGTGGGTTAGCTCGTAGCATCAGGCTACGAAAGAGCCTTTAAGTAGTGCGGTACTGGAAAAACATGTCTAATGAACGGTCACGACGAGATCGTGTGATCGTAGTAGCGGTACTAAAGCGGGCCGTTCTAGATGGAATGGGCCGCAATCTACGAAAAGCAACAAAGAGGCTGCAAACAGCCATGATACTGAATTTACTTCCAGCCTAAAATTGAACCTCACAACCGCTCTCTGAGTAGGTCGGACTGAAGCAGCTATCCATTTTTGACGAAACGTAGTATGATGCAGTCGGAGAGATCGTGGAAGTAGTGCAAGTGGGTTGTGGACTGTCGGAATAATAGAAGCCACCGGATATACTTGTCTGTTCTTAAGGGCGATGCGAGGCAGCATGAGACACAACAGCATGACCGATAGCTTGATACCGATCTATTCGCTCAGAAATAAGGGCAATGATGACGAGGTGGTGGCAGTGTCGAAAGAGCAACAAGTTTGAAGAACTTGGAGAGCATTTACCAGCTTGTCTCTTCATCAGTGATAATTAGACACGCTGATTGGCTCGGAATTGTTGATCTTCTAGCAGTGAGAGTGGGAACGACGAGGAAATATTTGAGGCTGGGGGGATATGTAGAAGAGTCCTTCCAGCTATCAGTCTTCGGAGGTGGACCATGTTGGCAGTGCTTCCGACTGGCCATGAAGCCAGGAGCACGTCGTCGAGAACGTCCTCGATGGTGAGAGGGAGAGCCTTCCTAATTAAGAAATTGTCGGACATCAAAATATGTCCTGTACTAGATTACGGTTATTTGCTACCAGACATTACGGTAATAATTCCACCCCAACAATGTCCATGAATTCCGTGACGGCTGGTTTCGAGACTAGCAAATAATAAGATAAGTGTCTATTACTACTCGGATTGATCGGCAGGTCATGCCGTTTTGAAATTCCGAAGCGTGGTGCTCCGGCTTTCCATACTGATCCGGCAAGATCAGGCCTTGGGCAAATTTCCGACACGCTGTGCTTCTCCGATGCCCATGACACCCGAAAGCATCCAAAGGCATCATAGCTATTCATAGTTTCCGCAGAGCTTCAACGACGACCTCAAGCACAAGTCCCGCAGCCGTTTGAGGGGGGAGCTCTGACACTGGGGAAACGCAACATGGTTTCTCAGCATAGCCCCCAGCGGTGTATGAACGCGAGACACCTCAGGCTCAAGCAATTGGTGCTGTGGATTTTCAAAAGTTGTTTCCATCACTGATTTACATGTCGTGTTGTCCCTGCAAGCATCAGATTCAACTTCATGATCTTCACAATGTCCAATTGCTTCACCACTTCATTGAGGGTTGAGTTAAGTAACGAGTTTTGATTCGGTCATCGAGGATATATCAATGAGCACGATTCTCGACAGCGAACAACCATCACCATGCCAACTTTCTTTCTCCTTTGACCCTCCTCCCCAAAGATGCGAGGTAAGAGCTCGATTTTGCTCGTAGAAGATCTTTCACTCATGTCAAATACGCAGTGCTGATGTGGGGAAGACTGTCATTCCTGTCCATTCTTGCGAACCAAGGTAACTTGAAGCTTCATTGTAGTTCTTCCACGGAAAACATCCTGACCTGATTGATTATAGCTGCAGCAATACACGAACTCTCTCTATATAACCTTCAAGTCAACCCTTCAGCTACGGCCGGCAGTTCTCCTGATTTTTCTTGGACTTTATCGTCTTCACGGCCTATCATTCAATTATCTTACCAAATCAGAGTCTTTCGCCAACAAGCTGGTTCCTGCAACGTCTGGGATAGTGGAACCATTCCTTGGAGAAACTCACGCCTCATCGCATACACAGGCCCACCCCTTTCCCCCGACACTCGTTACCTTTGGACAGTACAGATCAAAACCGACATAGGGCCAGTTTCGGCATCATCCGAATTTATAACCACCGATATCATCACTTCTTCGCTCACAATACAAGCACGGCAGAGTGACCCGCTTGCGGACAGTTTTGTTTCGGCCGAGTGGATATGGACGTCTGAATCAGACTCGCCCCCTCTGGCGCCAGCAGAAGACAGGGCGTTTCGCAAAACCTACACCCCTCCGTCCGGGCTTTCAGCCACTTCTGCAGACATCCTCATAGCAGTCGACAACCGATTTTCTCTGTATGTCTCCGGCAAGTTGGCTGGGAGCTCGCCCGTGAGCAACGACGAGTTTGGGTGGAGGGCATCGCAGCGATATCACGTCTCCCTTAGCTCGGGCTCGATCGTCTTTGCTATTGAAGGGGGCAACTTGAATGATTTCCATACCGGAGGGGATAGTGCTGCCGGCCTGCTCATTGCGATACGGATCACACACTCAGATGGATCCACACGTACACTCACTTCAGACACCAGTTGGCGCTCAACTCAACGTATCCCTGCAAACTTCGAAAATCCGTCACTGGATGATTCGGGCTGGGAAAGCCCAATTCTTCTCGGACAATATGGCACGGATCCTTGGCTCTCTCAAGTGAACATTGCCCCGGCAGGGCCAACTGTGACGCCGACATCAACGACGGCTACCCCGCCCACCCCGTCTATCCCGTCTATCCCGTCTATCCCGTCTACCCCGTCTACCCCGTCTACCCCGTCTACCCCGTCTACTCCCTCCCCCGCCGTTTCGCCTCCCCTTCTAACCAACACAACACCCAACTCTTCACCCCCGTCCTCGCCCATATCACCCTCGCCGAGCGGCCCTACTGTGACTCCGGTTCAGTCAGGTACATCCGTCGGAAAAACTGCAGCAACAGCAGCTTCGTCGAGCGTTCCTTCGATAACATCTTCCTCTACGGGCCCACAGGAAAATGGGAGTTCGAACAACGTCAAATCGAATTCGGCTGGCCCAATCGCTGGTGGCGTGGTAGGTGGCGTTGTAATACTCGCTCTGGTGGCATTGATTATATTATGTCGAAAACGCCTTTTCCGTGGCGGGCGTGGGCCTTCGGGGAGTTTTTCAAACCACAAGCCTGAGGTTACGGGGCGTTTGGTCGAGCCTTTCACAATGAGAGCTCCTGGGCTAAATATAGGTGCCCCGGCCCCGACCATGCTTGAACCTGTCAGGAAATATATGAATCCACCAGGTCGGTCTTATCGTGTTGACACAGACTGCTTCTGAACCTTGTCTGACAAACAGGGCCTGAATATCACCAAGACTTCGACCTCAGTGGGGGCAGCGTAGACGTGCAATCCAAGGGTGTTGGCGGAGTATCTACGCGTCTTGAGAGGCTGCAAGTCTTGATGTCAGAGCTTAATCGTGAGATTGTGACCAACGGAGAAGGAACCCCATACGTGTCGGAGCTTAGAGGGAGGATAGCTGAGCTGTCAAGGGAGGACTCTGACGATGGAACCAGACCAGGACATGTAACGATACCGCCACCATATGTAACCACAACTGTATGAGGCCCAAGTCGTTGACGGTAATTAACTTTGTAGACTAGCAGCGTGGTCAAATAAAAGCAACTTTCGACCCCGACCACGATGTCGCCTGATGTTCCTCGCCTCTTTCCAAAGTCTTTCATTTGTATAAGGATTCCATGTCATGCAACTACTTCAGCTGTCAAGTCTCTGTATGATAGAGTCTGAACCTGTCTTCGACTCCGGCCCTGAGCTCTAAGTTTCGATTTTTGGCTTTACATATAAATCACGTTCCAAACCACTCTCGTGATGATCGATGTCGATGATTATTCGATGTCTGTTCAATTTGAGCCAATCCCACGACTCTGGAGTCTGACTTTTGGGAACGCTGCAATTCTCCGACCTCCCCTCTGTATCCCAAAAAGACAGGGACATGTGGCCCTTCGTTATCGACTCCTCCCCCAGACGACACATTGCCAGTGCTTTCCATTTGCCCATGATTCAAGCGACTCCTTGCCAAGAGCGGCGTTTGCCTCTACGACATTCTTCCATGCATTGGCAGGGGCGGCTCATCTTTCGGATATACTCTGACCCCAGTTGTCAGATCCAGATCCGGGATATCCAGAGCTTGCGGGACTCAATCTCAGTATCTGCCTGGGGAGACTAGCTTGGTTCGAACTAGCCATCGAACGACGCCTCAAATGATACACTTTTCTTGAATATTTCTACGAATATCTCCACGGAATAGTCGAGGATCCTTCAGTAAGTATGTGTCCCGTTTCCAGGACATAATCTGGGCAGAGATATTTTCTGAGGATCCTAAAATACATCCCAGGCTTGTGGTATCTTCAACCTTGTTAAGATTTGCGAACGTACGGGAAGCAAGCTCAATTTCTCGAGTGCTTTTCGATGGACACTTCGGCTCGTTGACGAGATTATTTGCAGTGGCGTGAGCAGGTCGAAACAGACACCTAGCAGCACTCCCAATGTTGGGCCGCGGGTGCTCACACGCAAAGAGTATATGGTACGCTGACCTCTCCCGAAATTTTTCTCTGGAAGTGGCCTGACACGATATATCGACATGTGTAGTCCATGCATACTAGTACTCGGTGGTATTGATGCGAATCGTGGCCCATGTGTCGCAATCCCCCGCAATCTTTGCCAAGTCAAAAATGAATCTTAAGTCTGTCCAGACGTTTATTCTACACCCAATTTGGATGATTGAGTATCTGAACCGGGTTTACAGAGCATTCAATGCACGCTTTCACGCTTTCATTACTGTTGGACCTTGGACCACAGTTCTATCAAGTACCAGTTTTTTTTTGGGCGTTGCACAGTTTACCATTTTGACGTCAGACTCGCGATTCATTTTCTCTTGGTTATTTTTACAGGTTGATAGTCAACCTCCGGGGCGACCACAGTGACGAGTGCCCGTGTATCGATGGTCTGTTGTCAGGCTGACATTTCGGGTTGTGCCTACCGCCGTGCCTCCCTGATGCCCACAACACCCGGCGAAGGGATGTCAGCGGTGCCGCGGATTTTCAAAAACTTATTTCCATCAGTGATTCACTTGTCCTTTAATCAGATTCAACATATTTCTTCACTTCCGTTCCACGCTTTTACTTCGTTGAGGGTTAAGTTGCGTTTTTGGTCATTGGGGATATTAATAGTAAGTGCAATCTATTAGAGCGACCATTTTTCATGCTGACTTTCCTCCTTTGAATCTTCTCCCCAAAGATGCGAGGTAAGAGCTTGATCGTGTTCTTGGACACCTCTGACAAGTACCTCATATAAACTCATATAGTGCTGAACTGGGGAGGAATGTGGCTTCTAACGATTCTTGCGAGCTAGCGGGACTTAGTACACGGGGAAGGTAAGTTGAATTGCAATTATTTCACGAACCTCAACGCTCAACACCTTGATCTAATCGATTATAGCTGCAGTAACCCATGAACTCTCTCTACTCGATCTTCAAGTCGACCCCTCAGCCACAGTCGGCACTTCTCCCCATTTTTCTTGGACTTGATTATCCTTGCGACCTGGAGTCAACCCATTATCGTATCAAATATTAGCCTCTCGACAACGAGCTGGCTCCTGTGATGTTTGGAACATTGGTTTGGAACAGCGGTACAATTCCTTGGAGAACACTCCGTCTCATCTCATATACAGACCCATCTCTCTCCTCCGACACACATTACTTTTGGGCAATACACATTGAAACCACCATCGGTGCAGTGTCTGCCTCGTCCGAGTTCACGACTGGCCCACCTCTCCATCATTCTCCCCTTACATTACAAGCCCGGCAGAACGGCCAGCTCACGGAGAGTTTTGTATCAGCCCAGTGGATATCACTACATTCAAGCGCCATCTATCAGAGGGTCTGTGACTGTGTAACTGTGGGTGAATATGGCTAGATCCATCGGCGCCGAGATGTATCAATCCAGGCCACCTAGCCGCCAGGGTCGATCCAGCTATGTGTGCATGTGTATTAGATGATGTAAATCGACCCTGTCTAGACGGCTGAACAGTCCTCAACCTACTATGTATCTGCGCCTACGTGCCTCATTTAGGTCGGTCTATGTGCTAAGCGCAAAGCGTTGGGCTTCCAGCTTTTCCTTCTCTGACACTACCCATCGATGTATCATCCCTGACAGCGCTGAGCCCCGTCCATTCGTAACAGCTTTTTTCCAACCGATCTCCTTGGAGTCTCAACCTCCGGACCAGCAAAATACGGGCACAAACCAGGGGCTTGTCCGCAAACTCACTTTCAGGCTCTTCCGCGATTCCGAAGCGTCCCGAAAGGCAACTGTTGTGGAGTTTAAGTTGTGTTTGAGAGGTAAAGGAGATCAGTGGAATCTGGATTCAGTACTTGGCAGTCTTGACCCCTCCGATGTGGTCGCCTTTACGAGTGGCCAGCAGGTCGGGCCCCCTCGAGGAATCGGAGGAATCGACGTTACCTTGTGTGTATTGGCTGAACAAAAGGTGTATTGGGTGTACTAGGAGAGCTGTAGGAGCTCGATTCAGATTCTCACCGGCGCCCGATGACATATGTAGCTCGGAGGTTCCGGGGGACTGAATCTCCATTGGGATTTCACTGGAACTTTGCAGAAAGATGACGTTGGTGGGTCATTTATGAAACTGTGCATCTCTATGTACGCCGCTAAATGCCTACCCAGTCTAAACTACCAATTAAACACCCGGTCAACATCGTCCCATCGAGTGCCACGTATCAATTCCTACTAGCAGCGACTAGCTCAGCCTCAAATCTGTTCGGTGACGCGATGTGAGGCCTTCGCCAAGTATTTTGACGTCCGGGCGGCGGGGTATGTACCTACTTACGTATGACGGAATAAACGCCATATTAACAGTGCATGAATACACCAGGAGTGTGACACCTGCTTTGTCGTTGCAATCACAAGCTCTTGACTTCAAGGCAAAGGCTGGCGAAGGGCTACATTCCGTATTGATCCTGGTTTACGGGTAACCGAGTCACAGTATGGGGACATCATATCCTAGTATCATGTCGTGCCCACCTCCAGGTTCCATCAACTGCGCTTCGGAGATATTACCCATTACCAGCTGCCACACCATTGAATCCTGCCGAAGAACGCGTCAACGGTCAGAGCCACAAAATGGACTCTGAGATCCTGAAGATGACGAGGTGAAGTCGACGCATTTGCGTAAAGTGTGATTAGTACACATCAATATACGTAATAATAAAGAATTTTGAACATCTGATCATGAACGTTCATGCTAACTGCAGCTGGACTGTCAAATTCGTTTTCGACCTTCCTCACTTATCGCTCAACGGCGTCTGACGAGGACCCGTATATCCGTGTTTTATCATGAGTCATGGCCATGACATCAAGTTTTCAATCTGAGACTTGCCGATCGCGTTGCGTTGCCCCCCTCCCCATCTCATCCGGAGTTGATACCGGTGCCTTATAACAACAAATGTTTTGCCACAAAGATTTTGTGATAGGTTTCCTCCCGATCGTAGTTTGTTCAGCGCTATGGACTCAGCGCCTCTCTCTAGGGTGCCATCGGTTCCCTCGACCGTTGGTGTTGAACAAGAGTCAAGCTCAAGCGATGCGATGCGCCCCTCTCCCACTCAAGGCAAAGGTGTCTCTCGCGTAGATGTCGATTCGCTTGATCCCGTCGGTGTACAGGAGCTCAAGAGGACCTTGACGCAACATGCTGCAGATCAAGCCCAACAGACGGCTTCATTTGCGAGCTCGAATGCGACCCTCACCGGCCCAATGGATCCAGAAAAATTTGATTTTGAGAAGACGCTTCGTAATGTCGTTCGGAGGTGAGTTGCCTCTTTTGTCAAATTACACTCGAATGATAATACTCGCCCTTTTTCAGGCGTGAAGCGGCGCATATCCAGCCAAGAACGCTCGGCATCGTTTTTCGTGACCTCGAGGTTGTAGGCCTGGGGGCATCCAACACGTACCAACCTACTCTCGGTTCTTTGTTCAGCTACAAGACCATTCAGGCGAACATACGCGCCGCGCGCCACCCCCCTGTTCGGAGTATCCTATCTGGGTTCGAAGGTGTGGTCAAACCTGGAGAAATGCTCTGTATGTTCCTCCTTTAAATTGTAATTCCCGCGTTCTGAGGGATTGTCTTTCTCAAGTGGTTCTTGGACGCCCGGGCTCCGGTTGTACAACATTCCTAAAAACCATGGCTAATCTCCGCGAGGAATACCATGCTGTCAATGGCACAGTCCACTACGATTCTCTGTCGTCTTCAGACGTCAAGAATCATTACCGAGGCGATGTTCAATATTGCCCAGAAGACGACGTCCATTTTCCCAGCCTTACCGTCGAGCAGACCGTCCAATTTGCTGCCAAGACGCGTGCTCCGCACGCTCGCGTTGGTAAAAGCAGAAAAGCTTTCAACGACATCATGACTGATGTCTTGACGACTTTGCTCGGATTGAGACATGCTAGAAAAACTCCGGTTGGTGACGCTGTTATTCGAGGTGTCAGCGGTGGCGAGAAGAAGCGAGTCTCTATCGCAGAATCTTTCGCCACCAGGAGCTGCATTGGTGCCTGGGACAAGTAAGCCGAATAATATCAAAGGCGCTCCTTCTGGCCATCTGATGTATTTCGTCGTCTTTCTAGCTCAACCCGAGGTCTTGATTCTAGCACTGCCCTGGAGTACGTGCGCGCTCTCCGCATCGCGACGGATACATTCAACACGACCACAATCGTGTCTATCTACCAAGCCGGAGAGTCTTTGTACCGCCACTTCGACAAAGTTTGCTTGATCTATGAAGGCAAGATGGTCTACTATGGCCCAGGAGAACAGGCGAGACAATATTTCATTGACATGGGGTATGCACAGTTGGCTAGAAATTCCGATCATTTCACTGACTCCTACTTGAATAGGTACGAGCCCGCTCCACGTCAAACCACGTCCGACTTTTTGGTCTCCGTCACCGACCCTAATGGACGCACTGCCCGCGCTGGCGTCACATCCCTGCCTCGTACCGCGCAAGAGTTCGCCGATCATTTCAAGAGATCTCCTCTCGGCGAGACCAACAGGCATAATATGGATGACTACTCGTCGCGCTTCGTTGGCAAGCCCAATCGAGCCTCCGCTTATATGGAAAGTGCTCAAGCTGAACACTCCAAACATACACGAATGGCAAGGTAGGTTGCCTTTTTTCTGCTTCTCTACTCCCACTGATGTATGTCCAGCCCCTACATGATCAGTATCCCAATGCAGGCACGCGCCGTCATGCTGAGAAGAGTCCAGATCCTGCGTGGCAACATGCTTGTCGTGGGATTGAATGTATTGTCAGTTCTTCCCCACAGAGTCGTATATCTTCAATATAACTAATCTTTGTTGCAGCCTATTCGTCTTCCAAGCCCTGATTGTCGGTAGCGTCTTCATCAACTCCCCTGAAGCGACTTCTGCCTACTTCTCTCGAGGAGGTGTCCTATTCTTGTAAGTCCGCATCCTCAGCCATTCTTTTAGTGGATCATATCAATCGGTTGCCAGTGCTATTCTCTTTGCTGCCCTTACGACCATGGCTGAGATCCCAGCACTCTACGCTCAACGTCCTATCGTTCACCGTCACAAGATCGCTGCACTCTACCATCCGTTTATCGAGGCTTTGGCCCTGACTCTGGTAGATGTCCCCATCACATTCATCACGACCTTCTTGTTCGGTGCTATATTGTACTTTATGGTGGGACTGCAGCGTACTGCGAGTCAATTCTTGTACGTCTCATATCGTAATTTGAGTTTTCCGTCACTGACCAGCGATTAGCATATTTTACTTGTTCGTTTTCGCCATGTCTATCACAATGAAAGCTTGGTTCCGAGCGATTGCCGCTGCCTTCAAGTCTGAGGCGACCGCGCAGACGGTCGCCGGTATTTCTGTTCTTGCATTGTCCATTTATACTGGTGACTACACTTCTGTACATCATTTATATAATCCTGACGCTTCCTCCAGGCTATCAGATTCCCAAGCCTACCATGATTGGGGCTTTGAGATGGATAACCTACATCAACGTACGTTTCTCATCTCGTCGTCTGAAGGAAGGTTTAACTTACTTGTCATGCCATTTCTTCAGCCTCTCCGATACGGGTAACTGCTATTTCATTGATCTACGCCGTCGTTATCTCATTAGTTCTCTCTCTTCAGTTTTGAGTCAGTTTTGACGAACGAGTTCCGTACACTCAACGGTATATGTTCAAATCTGGTACCTTCCGGCCCTGGATATGAGAGTGTTTCTATCACCAATCAAGTCTGCACCACCGTTGGTTCCGTCCCTGGTTCAGAGTTCGTCAACGGTGCCCGCTATACCTTACTGTCTTATTCCTTTTCCTTTTCCAATACTTGGAAGGTGTGTGAAACTGGCCTGTACGGATTTGACTCCTCACCGAATCTCTGCCTTCTAGAACTTCGGTATTCTCATGGGGCTCACAGCTGGGCTGATAGGCCTTCTCCTCGTATTTTCCGAGTATAACACCTCGGTGGCAAACGATTCTTCTGTCATGCTGTTCAAGCAAGGTACGAAGTCCGCTGCACAAGGTTTTGAGAACGACGATGAAGAAGCGCTCCATCACGAAAAAACCCATTCTGTGACGGACGGCGGTGTTGACGCCGATGCCAAGAAGGAGGTCGCTTCAACGCCACCTATGACGGATATCTTTTCGTGGCAGCACATCAACTACACCGTCCCCATTTCTGGCGAGGCTGACAGGAAGCTGTTGTCAGATGTGACAGGTTATGTTGCTCCTGGCAAACTGACTGCGCTGATGGGAGAATCTGGTGCCGGGAAGACAACACTGCTTAATGTCCTTGCTCAACGTGTCAGTACCGGCGTGGTCACCGGTGACAGGTTTGTGAACGGCCAGACCTTACCCAAGGATTTCCAGGCGCAGACGTACGTGCTTTTCTAGCTTATCTCGGCAATTATCGCTGAAGGTCGCGATACAGTGGTTACTGCCAGCAGATGGACACGCATATGCCTTCGGCCACTGTTCGGGAGGCCCTGATATTCTCTGCCCTGCTACGCCAGCCACAGTCTGTGCCCTTGGAAGACAAAAAGGCCTAGTAAGAAGTTCACATATTTCGCGGTCTATTTTTGCTAAACATAATTTTTTTACAGTGCGGAAAAGTGTTTGAGGATGTGTGGTCTAGAAGCGTACGGTGACGCCGTCGTAGGTTCCTTAGGAATCGAGCACCGGAAGCGCACAACGATCGCCGTCGAACTTGCAGCCAAGCCAAAACTTCTCCTGTTCTTGGACGAGCCCACTTCTGGTCTTGACTCCCAGAGCGCATGGAGTATCATGACCTTCTTGAGAACTTTGGCAGATAATGGCCAGGCTATCCTCTGCACGTAAGGTATACTCCATCACTCCGATGTCCTTTATCTAACAGCGGATTGCAGTATCCACCAACCTTCCTCCGAGTTGTTCCAGGTACGATCTTAAAAAATCGACGAGATGTGCTTGCTGATAAAGTTTTACAGGTTTTTGACCGCATGCTTCTTCTTCGTAAAGGTGGCCAGACGGTATACTTTGGTGATCTCGGAAAGAATTCGACCAGCATGATTGGCTACTTTGAACGGAATGGATCCCGCGTGTGCCATCCTGACGAGAACCCGTCAGTAGAATCCTCTTTTTCCAATCTCGATGCCGCTTACATTCGCAACGCAGTGCGGAGTTCATGCTCGACGTAATTGGGGCAGGAGCCACAGCTACGAGTGAACAAAATTGGCACGACATCTGGCTTCAGTCAGAGGAGGCGAAGAGGCTGCAGGTTGAGGTCGACGCCATCCATACCGAAGGCCGCAACCGTCCGCCGGTTTCAGCAACATTTCATCACGAGTTCGCGACATCTTGGTTCCAACAAGTTGCTCTGCTTCTGAAGCGTAACGCTGAGGCTTATTGGAGAGACCCGACTTACCTCATGGCGAAGCTTGTGCTCAATATCGTTGGAGGTCTTTTCATCGGATTCACGTTTTGGAGGTCAAAGAACACCCAGCAGGGAACTCAGAACAAACTCTTCGTGTGTTTCTTTCTACCTGAGGTGTAACTTGAAGAACTCATCGTTCTCCATATAGGCCATCTTTATGGCTACGATCTTGAGGTAAAATTTCTTTGAGAAATCTCGGAAGAACAACTCCTCATTCCTAATCTGCGTGCAGTGTTCCCTTGTCTAACCAACTCCAGGTCCCCTTCATTGCAACACGAGCTATTTACGAGATTCGTGAGCGCCCGAGCCGCATGTATAGCTGGACCGCGCTCGTCACATCGCAAATACTTGTGGAGTTGCCTTGGAACATCTTAGGTTCCACCTTAATGTATTTATGCTGGTTCTGGACTGTTGGTTTCGACTCATCGAGGGCCGGCTACACGTACCTCGGTCTTGGTATCGTCTTCCCTCTCTACTATACTACCGTCGGACAGGTATGTTGTTGTTCCAATCGTCGCAAGTCGAGAGGCTCACAAGTATTTCAGGCAGTGGCTGCGATGGCTCCAAGTGCTGAGATTGCAGCACTACTTTTCTCCTTCTTGTTCTCCTTTGTGATCATGTTGTAAGTGATACTTGTCGGCTTCGAGTTAGTTCGTTTCTGATATGTTTGATAGCAATGGTGTCCTTCAACCTTTCAGGCAATTGGGCTGGTGGAGATGGATGTACGTCGAATAAAATGGCTCTCCTCAGCGTGTTGTTTTAACCTCTTGATCCCCAGGTATCGTCTTTCGCCCTACACCTACTTGATCGAAGGCCTTCTTGGACAAGCGATAGGCCGTCAAGAGCTGCAATGCTCGCCCGTCGAATACGTCAAGATAAACCCACCTTCCGGGCAGACCTGTGGACAATACATGAACAATTTCATCTCCTTTGCGGGGGGTTATCTCACCAACTCCGACGCGACTTCCGACTGCAATTTCTGTAGCGTGCACTCCAGCGACCAATTCCTTGCTCAAACCTTCAACATCTTTTATAGCCACCGCTGGCGCAACATTGGCATCATGTTTGCGTTCATTATCTTTAACGTAAGTTATGAACCTCGAAGCACTCTTCCTTTCTGATAACAATACAGATTTTTTGCACCTACGTTCTCACCTACCTATTCCGGATCCGCACGGGGAGCCTCCTTCCGTCTATCAAGAGGTCCTCAAAGAAGGCATAAAGCTTTTCAGAAATAGTACGATTTCATTAATGGGTCATTTTTTCTTTTTTACGCCACGACCCTATTTAAAATAGTTTATCATTCCACGACTTATACATGGGATACGACACACAACGATGTAGACTTCAGATATAAATGTAGACTTTAGATATAGATATCGATTTGATAGAGTACTGTGATGCGAATGTTTCTTAAAATATAACTTGCCTTATTTTCAAAGGCTATATTTGGGCTGCCTGGCTGCAAAATGAAGATAATGTGGTTGTACATCTCGGAATACAGCGAGAACATTGAAGTCAAGACATTCAGAATGAATCGTCTACAAGCCTAGCCGTCGAAGGCACCTGGAGACGGCCCTCCTCCGCAACAGCGCCAGAGTCGAATACCAGAGATCTTGTCTCGACCGTCATCGAGGTGCTGTCTTGTTTATTGTTCAAAATGTCCTTCGATGGTGACCGTATACGTGATATCCATGTAGGGTGTAGCGCGTTGTCCGCATCGTTCCCAGAAGTATTAAGAGAAAATCCTAGGCTTGCCAGAGAAACGCGATCGAGAAATGTTCTTGCGGCAAAAATTTCGGAGTCAGCGGGGGCGGGTTCGAGCGAAAGGACACGCGGTAGGTTAAGAGGAATGGCGGCTTCGCAGGGGAATCTCACTGAGCAAGGGGAGACGAAACAGTTGGAGTGGCGGTGTGACTGGATCGAGAAGTATTGGACGATGCAAAACGTGCCGGGCTCGTTGGTCGGCTGGAGGAAATGAGGGGAACGCGAGCTCGAGGTGCTGTATGGAGATACATGAGAAGAATGAGGTGGTACACTTCCTATCAGCTCGTTCTTCAAGTGTGGATTTTGGACAAGGTAATACTGGCACGGGAGTTTGTGGAGGACTTCAATTGCTCACGGCCGTCGACAAATTTACCGCGTGAGCGTCGGTGCATCCAAGCAATCAGGATACTTCATCTCCGCAGTATCTCGCCTCTAGCCCCCAGTCGCCTTAGGGGGTGGCTGCTCCGATCTGGATTTAGCTTTTTTGTCTGGTGCTTCAGCGGAAGATTCCGAAACAACAGCTGTTAGTTCGCTCCTTATATGGTAATTTGTGTTCTGCCAGGCGACAGGTCCCATCCTAATAACTGTAAACTCGTCTTACGTAACTCGCGGCCGCAGCGCAGTGGATTCCAATCCGGTCTAGACCAGGTTCTATGGATTATTAATCGATTATTTATGGTCGATTGGGATTTAGATTGGGGTCCAGGTCTCTTGGTCGGCACCAGATCTAATCTGCTTCACATGCCTCGTGGTGCGTTCATCTCTTCGGAGTCGGTGCCTTATAACAACAAATGTATTGCCATGAAGAAACTATGATAGGTTTCCTCTCGATCGTAGCTTCTTCAGCGCTATGGATTCAGCGCCTCTCTCTAGGATACCATTGGCTCACTTGACCGTTGCCATCGAGCAAGAGACGAGCTCAAGCGATGCGATGCGCCCCTCTCCTACTCAAGGCGAAGGTGTTTCTCGTGTAAATATCGATTCACTTGATCCTGTCAGCATACAAGAGCTCAAGAGGACCTTGAGACGACATGCTGGAGATCAAGCCCAACAGACGATTTCAATTTTGAGCTCAAATACGACCCTCACCGGCCCAATGGATCCAGAGAAATTTGATTTCGAGAAGACGCTTCGTAATGTCGTTCGCAAGTGAGTCGCCCATTTTGCTAAATCTCACCCGAACAATAATAATCACCATTTTGTCAGGCGTGAAGCGGCGCATATCCAGTCAAGAACGCTCGGTATCGTTTTTCGTGACCTCGAGGTCATTGGCCTGGGAGCATCCGGCACGTACCAACCTACTCTCGGTTCTTTGTTCAGCTACAAGACCATTCAGGCGAACATACGCGCCGCGCGCCACCCCCCTGTTCGGAATATCCTATCTGGGTTTGAAGGTGTAGTCAAACCTGGAGAAATGCTTTGTATGTTCCTTTTTTAAATTGTAATTCTCGCGTTCCGATCCTTTATCAAGTGGTTCTTGGACGCCCGGGCTCCGGTTGTACGACATTCCTAAAAACCATGGCTAATCTCCGCGAGGAATACCATGCTGTCACCGGCACGGTTCACTACGATTCTTTGTCGTCATCAGACGTCAAGAATCATTACCGAGGCGATGTTCAATATTGTCCAGAAGACGATGTTCTTTTTCCCAGCCTTACCGTCGAGCAGACCATTCGATTTGCTGTCAAGACGCGCGCCCCACACACTCGCGTTGGTAAAAGCAGAGAAGCTTTCAACGACATCATGACTGATGTCTTGACGACTTTGCTCGGATTGAGACATGCTAGGAAGACTCCGGTTGGTGACGCTGTCATTCGAGGTGTTAGCGGTGGTGAGAAGAAGCGAGTCTCCATCGCAGAATCTTTCGCCACCAGGAGCTGCATTGGTGCCTGGGACAAGTGAGCCGAACAACATCCAAGGTGCTTCTGGTCTTCTAATCTATTTCTTCGTCTTTCTAGCTCAACCCGAGGTCTTGATTCCAGCACTGCCCTGGAGTACGTGCGTGCTCTCCGCATCGCGACGGATACATTCAACACGACCACGATCGTGTCCTTCTACCAAGCTGGAGAGTCTTTATACCGTCACTTTGACAAAGTTTGCTTGATCTACGAGGGCAAGATGGTTTACTATGGCCCAGGAGACCAGGCGAGACAATATTTCATTGACATGGGGTATGCACAATGGGCTAAAAATTCCGATCGCCACACTGACGACTTGAATAGGTACGAGCCTGCTCCACGTCAAACCACGTCCGACTTTTTGGTCTCTGTCACCGACCCCAATGGACGCACTGCCCGCGCTGGCGTCACATCCCTACCTCGTACCGCACAAGAGTTTGCCGATCATTTCAAGAGATCTCCTCTCGGCGAGACCAACAGGCATAACATAAATGACTACTCCTCGCGGTTCGTTGGCAAGCCCAATCGAGCCTCCGCTTATATGGAAAGTGCTCAAGCTGAACACTCCAAATACACACGAATGGCAAGGTAGGCTACCTTCTTGCTTCTTTTCTACTCCCACTGATGTATCTTCTTACCTTGTCCAGCCCCTACATGATCAGTGTCCCAATGCAGGCGCGCGCCGTCATGCTGAGAAGGGTGCAGATCCTGCGTGGCAACATGCTTGTCGTGGGATTGAAAGTATTGTCAGTTCTTCCCCACGGAGTCGTGCATCTACAATATAACTAATCTTTGTTTGCAGCCTATTCGTCTTCCAGGCCCTGATTGTCGGTAGCGTTTTCATCAACTCCCCTAAAGTGACTTCTGCCTACTTCTCTCGAGGAGGTGTCCTGTTCTTGTAAGTCCGCATCCTCGGCCATTCTTTTAGTTCATCATATCAATTGGTTGCCAGTGCTATTCTCTTTGCTTCCCTTACGAGTATGGCTGAGATCCCAGCACTCTACGCTCAACGTCCTATCGTTCACCGCCATAAGATCGCTGCACTCTACCATCCGTTTATCGAGGCTTTGGCCTTGACTCTGGTAGATGTCCCCATCACATTTATCACGACCTTCTTGTTCGGTACTATATTGTACTTTATGGTGGGACTCCAGCGTACTGCGGGCCAATTCTTGTACGTCTCATTTCGTATTTGAGTTTTCCGTAACTAACCAGCGAATAGCACCTTTTATTTGTTCGTTTTCTCCATGTCCATCACGATGAAAGCTTGGTTCCGAGCGATTGCCGCGGCCTTCAAGTCTGAGGCAACAGCGCAGACGGTCGCCGGTATTTCTGTTCTTGCATTGTCGATTTATACTGGTGACTATACTTCCATACATCATTCATATGATCCCGACGCTTGCTCCAGGCTATCAGATTCCCAAGCCTACCATGATTGGGGCTTTGAGATGGATAACCTACCTCAATGTACGTTTCTCGTCTCGTCGTCTGAAGGAAGGTTTAACTTACTCGTCATGCCATTTCTTCAGCCTCTCCGATACGGGTAGCTACTATTTCATTGATCTACGCTGTCTTTATCTGACTAGTACCGCCTCTCTTCAGTTTTGAGTCAGTTTTGGCGAACGAGTTTCGTACACTCAACGGTAGATGTTCAACTCTGGTACCTTCCGGCCCTGGATACGAGAGCGTTTCTATCACCAATCAAGTCTGCACGACCGTTGGTTCTGTCCCTGGTTCAGAGTTTGTGAACGGTGCCCGCTACACCTTACTGTCTTATTCATACTCCTTTTCCAATGCTTGGAAGGTGCGTGAAATTGGTCCGTACGGATTTGTGTCCTCACCGAAACTCTGATTGTAGAATTTCGGTATTCTCATGGCGTTCACTGCTGGGCTGATCGGCCTTCTCCTCGTATTTTCTGAGTTCAACACCTCGGTGGCAAAACATTATTCTGTCACGCTGTTCAAGCAAGGCACCAAGTCTGCCGCACATGGTTCTGAGAACGACGACGAAGAGGCGCTCCATTACGAGAAAACCAATTCTGTGTCGGACGGTGTTGTTGACGCCGATGCCAAGGAGGTCGCTTCAACGCCAATGACGGATATTTTTTCGTGGCAGCACATCAACTACACGGTCCCCATTTCCGGCGAGGCTGACAGGAAATTGTTGTCAGATGTGACAGGCTATGTTGCTCCTGGCAAGTTGACTGCGCTGATGGGAGAATCTGGTGCCGGGAAGACAACGCTACTCAATGTCCTTGCTCAGCGTGTTAGTACCGGCGTGGTCACCGGTGACAGGTTTGTGAACGGCCAGGCCCTACCCAAAGATTTTCAGGCGCAGACGTATGTGCTTTTCTGACTTATGTCGGATATTATTGTTGAAGGGCGCGATACAGTGGTTACTGTCAGCAGATGGACACGCATATGCCTTCAGCCACCGTTCGGGAAGCCCTTATATTCTCTGCCCAGCTACGCCAGCCACAGTCTGTGCCCTTGGAAGAGAAAAAGGCCTAGTGAGAAGTTCACATACTTCGATGTCCATTTTTGTTGAACATCACGTTTTTACAGTGCGGAAAAGTGCTTGAGGATGTGTGGTCTGGAAGCGTACGGTGACGCCGTCGTAGGTTCCTTAGGAATCGAGCACCGGAAGCGCACAACGATCGCCGTCGAACTTGCAGCCAAGCCAAAACTTCTCCTGTTCTTGGACGAGCCTACTTCTGGTCTCGACTCCCAGAGCGCGTGGAGTATCATGACCTTCTTGAGAACTTTAGCAGACAATGGCCAGGCTATCCTCTGCACGTAAGGTGTGCTACATCGCTCCAATGTCCTTTATCTAACAGCGGATTGCAGTATCCATCAGCCTTCCTCCGAATTGTTCCAGGTACGCTCTTCAAAATCGACGAGATGTGCTTACTGATTATTCTTTACAGGTCTTTGACCGCATGCTTCTTCTTCGTAAAGGTGGCGAGACAGTATACTTTGGTGACCTCGGAAAGAATTCGACCAGCATGATTGGATACTTCGAACGCAATGGATCTCGCGTGTGCCATCCTGACGAGAACCCGTCAGTAGAATCCTCTTCTTCCAATTTAGATGCCACTTACATTCTCAACGTAGTGCGGAGTTCATGCTTGACGTAATTGGGGCAGGAGCCACAGCTACGAGTGAACAAAATTGGCACTACATCTGGCTTCAGTCAGAGGAGGCGAAGAGGTTGCAGGTTGAGGTTGATGCTATCCATGCCGAAGGCCGCAACCGCCCGCCGGTTTCGGCAACATTTCATCACGAGTTCGCGACATCTTGGTTCCAACAAGTTGCTCTGCTTCTGAAGCGTAACGCTGAGGCTTATTGGAGAGACCCGACTTACCTCATGGCGAAGCTTGTGCTCAATATCGTTGGAGGTCTTTTCATCGGATTCACGTATTGGAGGTCCAAGAACACCCAGCAGGGAACTCAAAACACACTCTTTGTATGTTTCATTTTACCTGAGGTATAACTTGGAAGAACTCATCGTTCCCCATTTAGGCTATCTTTATGGCTACGATCTTGAGGTGAGTTTTCTTTGAGAAATCTCGGAAGAACAACTCCTCATCCCTAATTGGCGTGCAGTGTTCCCTTGTCTAACCAACTTCAGGTCCCCTTCATTGCAACACGATCTATTTACGAGATTCGTGAGCGTCCGAGCCGTATGTATAGCTGGACCGCGCTCGTCACATCGCAAATACTTGTGGAGTTGCCTTGGAACATCTTAGGTTCTACCTTGCTGTATTTATGCTGGTTCTGGACTGTTGGTTTCGACTCCTCGAGGGCCGGCTACACATACCTCGGTCTTGGTATCGTCTTCCCTCTCTACTATACTACCATTGGACAGGTATGTTGGTGTTCCAATTGTCACGAGTCGAGAGGCTCATAAGTATTTCAGGCAGTGGCTGCGATGGCTCCTAATGCTGAGATTGCAGCACTACTTTTCTCCTTCTTGTTCTCCTTCGTGATCATGTTGTAAGTCATCCTTGTCGGCTTTGAGATAGTTCGTTTCTGATATGTTTGATAGCAATGGTGTCCTTCAACCTTTCAGGCGATTGGGCTGGTGGAGATGGATGTACGTCGATACGATGGCTCTCTTTAGCGGGTTGTTTTTAACTTCTTGATCCCCAGGTATCGCCTTTCGCCCTACACCTATTTGATCGAGGGCCTTCTTGGACAAGCGATAGGCCGCCAAGAGCTGCGATGCTCGGCCGTCGAATACGTCAAGATAAACCCACCTTCCGGGCAGACCTGTGGAGAATACATGAACAATTTTATCTCCTTTGCGGGGGGTTATCTCACCAATTCCGACGCGACTTCCGAGTGTAATTTCTGTAGCGTGCAGTCCAGCGACCAATTCCTCGCTCAGACATTCAATATCTTTTATAGCCACCGCTGGCGCAACATTGGCATCATGTTCGCGTTCATTCTCTTTAACGTAAGTTATGAATCTCCTCGAAGCACGCTTCCTTTCTGACGACAACACAGATTTTTTGCACCTACGTCCTTACATACCTATTCCGTATCCGCACGGGGAGTCTCCTTCCGTCTTTCAAGAGGTCCTCAAAGAAGGCATAAGCTTTTCATGATTTGTACGATTTCGGTGATGGGCCATCTTCTTTTACGCCACGACCCTATTTAAACCACTCCACCAACCACGACTTATTACGGGATACGGGTGTAGTTTTCAAATAAGGATTTTGATTTGACAGAGCTAATATGTTGCGAACGTTTCTCAAAATATGCCCTGCCCTATTTTGGAGGCTGTCTTTGGGCCGTCTGACTCAAAATCAAGAAAACCTGAATGTGATTGTACATCTCCGAATACACCGACAGTACGGAATTTGGGTCCACATATTCAGAATGGATCGCCTACAAGCCTAGCCGTGGAAGGCACCTGCCGAGGGCCTTCCCCCGCCACAGCGCTAGAGTCGACCACTGGAGATCTTGTCTCGACCATTATCAAGGTGCTGTCCTGGTTATCGTTCACAACGTCCTTCGATGGTGACCGTATACGTGAGATCCATGTAGGGTGTAGCGCGTTGTCTGCCTCGTTCCCAGAAGTATTGAGAGAAGATCCTAAGCTTGCCAGAGAAACGCGATCGAGAAATGTTCTTGCGGCAACATTTTCGGGGTCAGCAGGCGCAGAGTTCGAGCGAAAGGACATGCGGTAGGTTGAGAGGAATGACCGCTTCGCAGGGGGATCTTGCTGAGCAAGGGGAGACGAAACAATTGGAGCGGCAGTGTGACTGGATCGAGAAGTATTGGACGACATGTTAGATGCAGAACGTGCCGGGCTCGTTGGTCGGCTCGAGTATACCGGTGGGGGAAACAAGGGGAGCGCGAGGTGCGGTACGATGGAGATACGCGAGAAGAATGAGGGGGCACGCTTCTTATCAGGTCGTTCTTCAAGTGTGGATTTTGGAGAGGGTAATACTGGCACGGGAGTACGTGGAGGACATCGATTGTTCACAGCCGTCATATCGACAAATCTACCGCGTGAACGTCGATGCATCCAGGCCAGCAGCGTGCTTCTCTCCGCCAGGTCCACATCACCCCCAGCCTCGGTGTCTGCAGTCGCCTCGGTATGTGTCTTCTCTCTGGACTCAGCTTCGGTTCTTGCTTTCAGCAGCGGAGAGAGGTAGAAGTACAGAAAGACCAAAACCAACACGCCGATGAGGACGAAACCTCCAACTAAGAATTAGAAATAAATGCTCGTGCCATTGCACTCTTTGTAGGATCCTGTCATTGAACCTCACCTGCAATTCCATTCAAATGGTTCTCTTGGGGTATCCTTTGACCATCAATTGTTGTAGTTGGACTGCCCATGGAGGATAGGATGTGATACGAGGTAGACATCGATGGCTCGCGAATCGACTAGCCGGGAATTCTCCAAAGAATGGGGAGATACGCTAGTGCGAAAGAGAAAACAGATTCAGCGCTTGTGCAGGCCTACCTGTGTCAGCCACTTCTGGCCTGTACAGAAAGGTTGGCAGACCAATCGACAAGTTAAGGATGAGAGGCTGACACTCCCCAAAAAAACCCTGTGTATGCGGGTGGCCTGGGCCATGCATATGAGTAGAAACGCGCAATTAGACATTGCTTGCTCGGACAGAGCCTTATTACCAAGAGCTAGTTTTCAAAGCCATGGTATTGAAGGCGTTGTGGTTGGAAATACCAAGGAAACACGTCGCCTAAAAGGCAGGACCCAGATATTATGTCGGACCGGTGCTCCGGACCCACCAATTAGTCTGTCGCTTTCTAGGAGCTCGCGTCTGTGTAGAGCCTGTGCTCAAAAGTCTCGAGCAGCGATCATATATCAAATACGGGCAACTGCATGGCATTCGTTATGCAAAAAAAAATTGAAAGGTGATCTGCAGGATGATTTGATCGTTTCGTTTGAAACTTGTCATAGCTCTCGCATTTTCATTTTCCCTGTGAGTTGTATGTCTGGCCGGAAATAATTTTCGTCCATGCTGGTCCTCACTGCGAGACATCCCCGTGGTGATCAACAGGCAGCTTGATTGCTCTGGCATATATGGATGATCAAGTTGATAGGAAACATATAATATTCGACCTATACTTGTACTGATTGGCGCCGTTTCATAGCAGGTATTTAAGCAATAAGTCTTGAGAACGAGTAATCGCAAAACAATCACTTCGACAATGCCCATGCACATCTTCTACCCAGGTCAGCGCTCCAAAAAGTTGTTGATCTGCTGAACGCTGCTCACCCACCGTATATGATATGCAGAGAACATCCCCCGCGCTGACCGCCTCCAGGCTCTCATTAACCATGTCGCGATCATCCAGACTGACGTCGCCCGAGAGAAGAAGCGCATGGACGAGCTCGACAAGCGAGCGAGAGAGGCCCTCAACACACTGCTGGAGAGAGGCGAGATCAAGACTTTGGAAGAACTGAACAAGGAAGCCATGGACCGCTTGACACCCGAGCAAAGGAAAGAGTACATGGCTGTAAGTTTTTCGCGGCTCGTTAAGAAATTGAAAGGTCTTGACGAAATCTTCTAGTTGATTGACGCGACGAAGCAAGTCGGGCAAGTCACAAACACCATGCTTTGGGCGGGGCTCGTCCTAGGAGGGGACCAAGTCATCCGCTACGGAGCTCCCTTCTTGATGTCCCTCGCACGAGGGCTCGCGGCATTACAGGGCGTGCAAGGGATCTTGGGCGCACTTGTTGGTGCCACTGAAGGTGTCGCGGCTGGCGCCGCAGCGGCCGGAGAAGGTGCGCCTATCGTCCCAGTAAATCTTTTAGAAGCTAATTGAGATACAGGCATTGCCCAGGCGGCACAAAAGGCAACCCAAACCGTCGCAGAATGTACGTATCATTTAGGCTGCTTCGACGTAGAATTGACAAAGGTTTGTGTAGCTGGAGCAGCCGGAGCTGCAGCTGCAGGAAAGACGGGTGCTGCAGCAGGCGCCGCAACCGAGACTGCAGTTGCCGGTATGTTATCTCTACCCCGGGCATTTAAAGCATAAGCTTGACGAAAGATCTTTATACAGAGACAAAGAAGGTTACGAATGCGCTCACCTTCATGGCTAAATATGGGAAATGGCTCTCCCGGCTCGGAGTAGTCCTCTTGTTGGCCGTTCCGTTGGTCGAGGTCTACTACGGCCACGCACAGTAAGTCCCCCGGCTAATCCACATAACGGATGAGCCCTGATAATTCTATAGGAAAGAGCAGCTCGTCGAGGGTATCCATGATACTCAAGTCGCCCGTCTTGTCATCGCAGCCCTTCGGGAAGAAGCCCGTCAAGTCACCAACAACATGAACAGCATCAAGGCTTACCTGGATTTGCTCAAGGGCAACAAGGCGACCGCAGCTCAAGAGGTTTGGTTATCTGCTCCTCCTCTTGTGTGCAACTGATATAACATTACGACGTAGTTCGGAGAAGAACTGGTCCAGACCATTCGGTCCCAGCATGCTCAGATTGACCTGACCCGTCTCGAGAGAGATCTCCGCGCAGACATAGATCAGCCTACCTCGTACAAGACTGATGACCTAGAGGTTGCTGATGTTGTGTTATTGGCGCTGAAGGAGCAGACAGATGGGCATGCCGCCACAAAGGCCACCGAGCAGAAGAAAGAGGTTGTGTAATGGATATTTCATCCTATATGGTACATGTGTAGAGCAGTGCTTTTGTATGGCGAGTGGGACGGTATTTATGGCTTGCTTTTCGAAACGGCTTTGAAAGTTCGAGGCACGGAAAGGCAAGAGATAAGAAAGACCTTGAAGAACAGAATGACGGTGATTCAATTTGCATCGGACAATTCCGATCCTTTTCATTTCCACTTTCATAAGCTTCTTCTCTACTTCATCTCTGTCCCCTCAATAATAGATCTGACGACGTACCAATCTCTGTGGCTGCCCCACCGAACTCTCTGGGCATGCTGATCCAAAAATCTCACCCTGTTACTCGCCTCAACGGCTGTTGAACGAGATGTGTGCATCCATGGCCAAGCTTTCCTTGAACCGCTACGACTGGCGAAAAGGCATGCAGGTATGCTGCTATGTTCACGACGTTGATGCGGGTAAGGTCAATGCCAGACGCCAATCTACACCGTTCTGCAAGGCTGAAGGGCTCCTCACTAATGCTGTGAAGTATCTCCGTCTCCGCCTTGATCATTCGAAGCTCGCCATTCGCGTGACAAGCCAATATATTAAATCTCTCTTCCACTTGGCATACGTCTCCGCCTTGAGCATGCGAAGCTCGCCATTCGCGCGACATGCCAATATATTAAATCTTTCTTCCACTTGACATACGTCTCATTTGCAGAAGCACTCGTTTCACTTGCAGAGAGTAGAGTGGATCTAAGCGAGAGGTCAATCCACTGGTCAATCCATTGGTCTGCTACAGAATCAAGTGGCTCCTATGGGCGACTTCTACTCATCATTTACACTGAATATCTCCCTATCATTGGGCCTCGGTCCTTTCTGGATATTGAGAGATGGGCTGGCTGCTCTGTGAGCAGTGTTTTCACAACGGGAAAGGTCCCAATGGCTATATTGTGAGGAACAGACGGCCCAGAGTGAGCAAGTCTCCATCCCATCATTATTTAGTTTCAGAAATGACGTCTCTCCGTCGACTTATCGTTATCCTTAGCTGTGTTGTATGCCCTTTTTGTTTAGAAAGATATTTCCGTTCACTGTGTCCCAGACTTTCAGCGCCTGCAAGCGTAGATCGTTCGGGGGTGTCATACCATCAAGGTGGTCATCTTTTACTTCATTCAACTCACTAGTTCACATACCCAAACTCTGTGCTTCGCTAATCAACAGACTCACAGCAACCGCCGCCCGCCCGTCAATGTGTCCACTTCTTTCTCCGTGGTGATTGCATATCACTTTCAACTTGATGTTTCGATATGTACCAATTCTCATCAATGCGGGGTGTTGGGGTGTTGCATCAACCTGGGCACTACGAATACTGAGATTCTGGAGGTATGTTTGATACCTGCCAGGAACAGGAACATATGTGAGAAGCTAGAGGATGGCACAGCGTAGATTCGGGTCGCCGGGCTTCAAGTTTCAACAAATCAGAGGTGTGCGTGTGCCAAAACTTCGAATTAGCCTTTGAAAGTGTATCAGGAAGGAGTACCCAGTTAATACTGTTGATAGTGAAAGGCATGCAGAGGTTGAAGGGAGCTGGGCAGCCGCAGGCCAATTGTCGCGTCCGAGTCGCGTCGCCGAATGAGCCCAAATGGAGGTGTTCTGTATTTGGCTCCGTCGAGATTACCAAGCACGACTGTCCAAAAATTTGGCCGCTGTTTCAAAGTTTCACGTCCTCACGCTCCTCCACGACCAGCTCACCATGTCTGTCCTCCGCACCCTCCGCCAGCTCACCACCACCTCCAGCCGTGTCCTGGCTGTCCGTCAACTCTCCACCGTCTCTCACAGGGCGCTCCCGACTCTGGCGACGCGTGTTGTTTCTGCACCCACAAACGCGAGAGCATTCTCTGTCTCTGCTCGCAAACTCGGCGAGGGTGCTAGTAAGTAGCTTAGCTACTACCTCAAGTCTTAGACTCGTGTATATAACGCGACTTTTTCTGCAGGCGACATTGCTTTGACCGACAAACTCAGCGAGGAGTTGAAGTATGAGCAGGAGAGTGCTTCACAAATTGCCGAAACACCTGAGTTCCTGAGCCAGTTCCTGAAAATCAACCCATGGGAGGTGTGTGGTCTGTGCATGTTACTGCTGACAGCTATGCTGAGCCTTTGCCACAGATTAAGGATACCCTTGGTAACGACGAAGTTGTTATGACACGCACCTTCGGCAATGAAAAGTGAGTTTTTTTTGTGACACGTCAAGTTGCTTCGACCTCTAATCTCACCTCTCAGACTTCGCCTTATGTTCTCTATTGCGGACATTGACAGTGCTGAGGAGGACTTCCAGTCTGAGGAGTCTGAGTCCGAAGCCAACGAAACAGAAGAAGAAGATACGGACGACCCCCTCCACACATATCCGCTCCGCGCTTCACTTTCCATCACCAAGGTACACACACTAATTGCCGACGGCTAAAAACACATTTTGACAAAGCCCCACTTTGTTTAGACGAATGGCTCCGGTTGTCTCAATGTTGATATGATCTGCCAGGAGGGCCACTTTGTTGTGGAGAATGTATCGTTTTACAAGGACGCTCAGCTCGGTCTCGATTTGAGTGCTGATGCCGACTGGAAGCGACGTGGCACCTATCTTGGTCCTCAGGTGAGGAAGCCGCTTCTAGATTCTTGTCTTTCATTAGACTTACTCCCTCTAGTTCGAGACCCTTGATGTAGGTGTGCAAGAGGAGTTTGAGAAGTACCTTGCAGAGCGTGGTGTCAATGAGACCGCTGCGTTGTTTATCCCTGAGTATGCCGAGTTCAAGGAACAAAAGGTGTGGATCATGATTTGTGTGCGCGAACAAGAGCTGACTTGACGTTACAGGAATACGTGAGCTGGTTGACGAACGTCAAGACGTTTATCGAGCAGTAGAAAGTTTAAAACCATCACCAAAAAGACATTAACGTCTGCTCATGGATACAATTAATACTATGCTACGCCCTTATGACCTCTACTCAGCCAGATATACGCATAATATAATTCCTCACACTCATCCACGATGCTCGCGAGTCGCGTAATTCTATCATGAAGATCGCTGAGCAAGTGTGTTGCTTAGTCCACTTGCAATTCTGCCGACGAGCCGGTCATCCACAAACGTCCGAATTTGGACATGACAATTTGTCGGAGTCCGGAAGCCACTCGAACATTCCACGGGGAACAGGCATGATCCAGGCCAAGAACAGTTTTGAACACGTCGCCATCATGACTCAATCGATTTCGTGTTTCTTGTGGCTCGGAGACTACGCCTTTTCTATAAATTCAACCTGTCTCCTTATGTCGCAACAAGTTCAAAGCCCCCTTAGCTCCAGTGAACTACTTAAGCCTTCTTCTCCACATCGCCCTCACTAGCAATGTCCTCCTCATCATCAACCTCATCTTCACGCTCAGCGTCGCCTACTTTATCAGTGTCGTCCGGCGGGCTCTATATCCCCATACACAAGCGGACCAGCGGCAGTTCCATTGCGTCCTCCAGCTCTTCACGGACATTCTCATCCGGCTCGTCACGGACATTCTCCTCCAGGACATCAGAGTCTTCCGATTCAGACAGTGCCATAGCACCTCGTGAGTTCATCTCATTACACAAACCCGTTATCTGGCCGTTATCTAACTGCTCTATCTCTACAGCTACTGCGCCCGCGTTTATCTACTCACGCGACACCCTCCTGAATCTCGCCAACTCCCCTCTCGCCCGCCTGCCGCAGCCGCAGCGCGATGCGCTCCGTGGTGATGTTCCTGAGGTCATCACCAACCGCAAGCAGCGCAAGGCGATCGAGTACCACAACCAGATCCACGCCGTCCAGACCGCCGCACTCCTCCGAGCTCCTTCACCAGCGCGCAGCGAGCACAAGCGAAAGCACAACAAGGAGCGCGCACCCAAAACCATTGCCGTATAGGACGACTCATTTATTCATCATCTTATTGTTTTTCCGGGAAAGAAGAAGACGAAGTTGTACATTATGTATACTACAGGGACCGAACCCCCTCCCTATTTGTGACACCCTCGACGCGGGCTGGCCTCTGTTTTTGTCTCTATTGCTCAGCTATATCTTTTACTCGAATTGCACCTGCTCTGAACATTGATCCAGGACATGCTCATGCTCAAGCACGCAAAGCTTCATATCCATTGACGATCGGTGATAAACATGCAGCATGGTAGCATTCAAGTTGCACAAGGGGGTGCACGCGTATCTGTGTGAGATGGTAAATGATGAGATATAGCGTAGATACGTTTTAACAAGGGCAGGCGGACATGTCCCCGAAACCGAGGCACGGATAGTGAAAGTCCGAGGGCCACGTTTAGGTCCGAATTGAATAGCAATCTGCGATCCCTACATCCATATGCATGCCAAAGCCATGATGTGCAATTCTAGGCTATACTAATGTAGGCAATCATTGATCCCCTTAGAGAGGTTAATATGCCCATGGGCCAAGAAGATCAAAGTGCTAGCGCCGCTTTGTATGGGACTGCGAAATCATCACTTGCTATTCCTGTGAGCTGCGATTCTCTTTCGCATCTTGCCAACCAGCGTCCTTATGTCCGACAGCATGAATACAGGTATGAGCGCCGCCATCAGAGGCAGCGAGATCTGCCAGAATCTGCCCCAGCGCAAAAACAAAGGAACCACGTCATTTACAATGTCAATGGACGGATGGATCACGGATGAAACATGGAATGGTCGGAACGTACAGGAACACGGAACCATGTATCGCAGAAAACGACGTGAAGTTCATGCCCTGTGGCATATGAATTCGGGCTCCAGTCGGTGATGACGAAGGACACGCAGAAGCTTTGGGGACGTACGAAATATCCGACGAGCAACGTCAGCGGGAGGAAGATGATGGTAGCGAGCGTGAGTCTCCTCCTGCCAAAACGGTACCGACTAGTCAGCGGTCATTATCAAATCACAATTGAGGCTTACATGACTTGGTTCATTTCATAGGACGCGGTCTTCGGGGCAGTCTTAGTCAATCCAAATGTGCGATGGATACTGATGGTGGCAGACTTCAACTCACATTGAAAGCGAAGTTGATCAGGTTCTCTGACAGCCCAGCGAAGATGTCCAAACTCGCTAGGATGAAATCCATGTGGTCGCTGACATCCGACTGTGGATTTGAAAGAGCGTTGTTCAGTAATCGAGAAACCTGAATAGTAAGAACGATTTGCATACCAGGTACAGCTTCGCCGTATAAGTCAGATACCCTTGCACATTCGGGGTGCCCGGGGCACTTGACAGCGTCGCTAGGCCGGCCTCCGCCTGCGCGTGTTTAGCAAGCGCAACGCAGCGATCCAGGTCGTGATGCCGTAGGCTGTATAACATCACTTTGATTGGGTCCAAGGTGCGTTTGTGCATTATGAGATCGCCAGAAAGAATGTGAACTTTTAACAGAACGGCCCTCAGCGTCGTAAGGGCAGAGAAAAATTAGGTACGCACGACTTCGTATTGTGTCGAGCCCTGGGCTCAGGAGAACGTCGTGTTCTACCTGGTGAATCTTCTTCTGATATTCGTCCATTATTTCAAGGGCTCGGTCTACGGCTGTATGGTGCCAGTATGCCATGAGCAGCTGATCCAGACATGATGATGCTATGGACATGCCTAAGTCGAGCAAGGCCTGCACTAGCAGCGAAGCATCGCTGGAGACCCGCAAGAGCGAATCTTCTTGGAGGAGGCGCTCTCGAATCGGCGCAGTGAGCTCAAGGTCCGCTTTTGGGTGTATGGTGATCACCGTACCTATGATAGCCGCTTGTAAGTGAAGAATAACCGGTCTATGACGTCGCGATGTTATACCATTTCGCAATAGGAAGATGGACATGGGCTCGTGCAGAACGTTGACGCGATCTCCTTTCGTCAGGAGTTTTATCCGCAAGGCTTGTCTTTTGTGCGCCTGCGAGTGAAAGAAGGAAGATGATTAGATATATAGGACTTGATATCTTGGGTACAAGAACCTACCGCGTCCCAAAACCCACTCAAGCTTTGTGGCTTCGTAAGTTTAGAAGCATCATGGTGCTGCGAGTTGGCGTCCGACGGCATGATTGTCGGAAGGGGCGGTCCAGTAGAAAGTGGTGATCGTCCCGAGACCTTTTCAGGCTCTTGACTTCTGCCTCTTCCTGCCTCTAGCCATGAACCCGGATATTCAGTCCTTGAGTCGGGGATGGGGTTCTCATTTCCTTCTCCGCTAGTGGCGTCGTCCTTCTCAAGGGTGTGGCACAGTATACGGATGAAGAGATGTTCATGGTAGTAGTCTGCTTTAGACTGGTTATGTCCTTGTTCGTGTAAAACGTCTTCAAGGGCAAGGACGTGAAGGTCTGAGCTTACAGGGTCGTCAGGTCGATAAAAACTGAAAGTAGAGAATCACACACTGTATTTCAGCGCCACGGCACTGATGACCTGCCAATCAAGTCCACCAATGTCTATCCAGCGAACCCCAGATGGTGGCGTGTAGACGGACTCGGTTGAAGGAGGATCTCGCCTCACAGCTGGGTCCTGCATCATGTGGATCAGTTCGTCGTTCCCCAGGCGCCGCATTGAAGCGTCTTTGGCGTCGTAATCGGCTACATGGATGAGACAAGCTTGTTTGAAGTTTCCATAGGTCTGTGATGCGGAAGTTCGACGAGGGTTTATGCCTGGCTCAGACCCTGGTTGCATCGAGTTGAACACTTGTTCTGGTTCGTATTTCGTGGTGCTAGACGGGTGCTGGATCAAGCCAAAGCAGGCGTGGAAAATGGTGGAAAGATGTCATGCACGGTCATTTGTTGAATCCCAAAGCCTGAGTTCATTCAACTATTGATAGCAAAGCTTTTCAAGGTATGGAAGGACTCACCTATTCAAATGCCTATGAATTCTGAAATGCATGATGAGAGCGGTGGCTGGTGAAGTTGATGGTTGAAGCAAGGTTGAAGTGAGGTCCACCGTGACATCCGATTCCAATCGCGCCTAGGCGCCGACGGAGTGCTTACTCACGTGTTCAACGTTCAACTTTGCAACCAGTGCCAGTCACTGTTGGCCAGAACCCGAGACCCCCAGGCGTCTTGAAGGTCCAGTCGTTGTACAGCGCGATATGGCGCCCTCGGGTGAGCTTGACGTGTCACGAGAAGCAATATTTGCAAACTGACATGGGGTAATTGTGGGGAAAAGTAACGGAGCCCAGTATACCCGGTTGACCTCTGTACCTGAGAAACATATCACAGACCCCCTATACGGAATTAAATACAGTTAAATGCGTTCCTGATCGTACACCATCAAGTTCCTGTTGAACGCCCTCCTCTCCACTCTTGACGACCATGCCAGAGCTTGCGTACACGCCTTTGGAGGAAATTGAAAAGGTAACTGCTTTGCAAGTTTCTTCTACTAACATTTTGAACTCAACTCAAACTTGTTAGATCCATAAAGAGCTTCGTGCTGGTTTCCAGACGGGAAAGCTCAAGTCCATTGCTTACCGCAAATACCAGCTCCTTCAACTTGCTCACTTGATCAAAGAGAATGCGAAGGGGTTCGAAGATGCGTTGAATGCGGACTTGGGGAGGCCACCTCTTGAAAGCCATTTGTGAGCCTGCTTTCTTTGTTTGTTGGCCTGCTCGTTGAACATTCGCGTCCTTCCAAGTCTCGAGATAAACGCGAGCGTCAGTGAAGTCAAAGAGGCGTATTCAAACGTCGAAATATGGGCGAAACCGGAAAAGCCTGCATTCTCAATAAACTTCACCGTCATGAGACCCGTCATCTATAAGGAGGCCAAAGGAGTGGTCTTGATTATTAGCCCATTCAACTACCCGCTATGGTTGACTGTGGGCCCTCTGGTGCGTCCGGCTCTCCCTCACAACAACACTCTGTCTCATCGCGGGATCTGTATACTAGGCGGCAGCCTTGGCATCTGGAAATGCAGCGGTCATCAAACCGTCCGAGTCTACAACTGCTGTGAGCGGGTTGCTCGCAGAACTAGTTCCCAAATACCTCGATAACGACCTTGTGCGTGTGGTGAATGGCGCTGTCGCGGAAAGCACCAAGGTCTGCCCTTACACTTCATCAATACTTGTGGTACCTAAACGAGAAGCGTTCTAGCTTCTTGAGCTTCAATGGGATCATAGTGAGTGCTTCTATCTGTACCAAAACCTTCTTAGAACTGATGAAAAATATCAGTTCTATACACTGGTGCGGCGCATCCAGTCATTCCTTATGTACACCATCCAACAAACACTGAATAGGTAGCTATCGTGTTGCGAAATTCGTTGCTGCTGCTGCGGCCAAATTCCTAACACCCATTACGCTTGAGGTTCGTCTTCTGGGCTTCTCTGTTCGCGAAGGCTTAGCTTAACCCCGCTTCCCACTGCCTAGCTCGGAGGTAATAAATCCACATCACAGGCCCCACTTTTTCATCAGCTAACCGTCATACAGGAAAGTCACCAGTTATCATCGACCCACAATGTGACCTCCCAGCTGCAGCGCGTCGCATTCTCTGGGGCAAAGTTGTCAACGCCGGACAGACCTGTGTCGCCCCTGACTATATCCTCGTCCCAAGATCATTCCAGGACAAGTTTGTCGAAGCTTTGAAAACAGCGTCAGTCCTACTTGCTTTTCAAGTTATCAGTATGTAGTCCAATTGACTTTCTCACTAGACACGAATCGTTCTATCCTGAATCGGCGGGGCCTTCTTCACCTGGCGCTTTCTCGAGGATAGTCACTCCCCAGGCGTGGAAGCGGATCAAGGGGCTGCTTGACAATACCAAGGGAAACCTGGTGTTTGGTGGCGAAACTGACGAGGCGACCAAGTTTATTGCGCCGACCGTGGTGAAGGATGTTAAGCCCGATGATTCGTTGATGAGCGAGTGCGTGCACCTTCTGCCTCTTCCATTTCTCGCACCTAACCATGTCGATAGAGAAATATTCGGCCCTTTGTTACCAATCGTGCCCGTAGAAGACGTGGACGAAGCAATTGCCTTCGTCAACGCTCAGTGAGCATTTAACCACTGCAAGCTTACCATGGACAGACAGCCTAATTGTTGTCTGTTCTAGTGACCACCCCCTAGCATTGTATGTTTTCTCGCAGGATGCGGAGTTCAAGGCCAAGGGTGAGCAAACCACTCGATTCTACCTACACCCCCCTGTCTGACCTTAGCCTTTTCAGTTTTCAACAACACGCAAAGCGGGGCTGCCGTAGCCAACGAAACCGTCATTCACCCCGGCGGTCAGTGCTCTTTAGTTCCACCTTGTTCCGATACTTAACGCCCTCTTACAGCCGCGGGTTTGCCTTTCGGCGGTGTCGGCCCCAGTGGATGTACGCTGCGTTGACTTCTCTTTTGAGATAAAAGTCTTCTAAAAAATCAACTCTAGATGGCGCTCACACTGGCAAATTCGGCTTCGACACTTTCACCCACCTCCGAGCTTCGATCGACTCGCCTAGCTGGTACGTTCCCTCCTGACTCACCGAGGCCTCTGTTCACACTAAACATCCTACAGGATCGACCGAATCATTGGATTCCGCTTCCCTCCGTACAATGTACGTCTTTACTTAACCTTCTACAATCAAGATATCTATCTGACCTGCCTCGGTGAACTATAGGACGCTAAGTTCAAAGCAGCGACTAAAATGCTTCCCGGTCTACCTCCGCGTCCAACAGGACCTCCCCCCGTTGTGGCGGGATCTAAATGGTGGGGAAGATGGTTCTTCTTGGCGTTCGTCGCGGCAGTGGCAGCAGGGCTGACGAAACGACTGAAGATCTTGAGGGGCTCGCCTTGAGCCCTTTGGGCTTCGACTTTCTCTTGTCAGGTTTCGGGCTGCAACATATGTTGGATTGGACCCTTAGCCGTTTGTGGATGCTGACGATGTGGAGTGTATGTGCTACATCAAACTTTTGCCAGCACTTTTCTGGCAATTTCTTTCTTATTACTTCGAATTACAGTATGTTGCTGGAGTATACTTTGTTTTCTGTACGTTATTTCTCTCCTATGTACACTTGCTCTTGGCATTGTTGAAAAAATTTGAAATTTGTCCTCAGCAAAAAGAGATAGAAACGTCGCTTGAGCTCGACTTACTATAAGGTTTGCTTGGAACTTCGACGTTGAAGTTGTAGATTGATAAGATAATCTTGAGATTCAGATAACACCTGGAGGCTGGCAGGTCCAGGCAGGATGTGTTGTCGACATATTCTTCAAGTAGGCATCATCGATCATCTTCCGTTTTCTTGAACTTGTTCCTCGTTGGTAGGCCTACAGCCGTGTTTCCCAGCATCTTTTGACGAGAAGGATAGCTGTGTACAACGTTGGTCTCCTACAGAATCGGTATTGTCCGGAGCTCCGAGTTTTGTTACCTGAACATATTGGACGACGCCAATGGTGGGACATAACCTCAACAACCGAGTAATTCCTGAAATGCCCCACCCATCCAACATTCCGTTTAGGGTTCCTCTAGAAACTTTCCTTGCCATCCAGAAATTCCTCGATCCCATGGATATCATCTCACTTCGCCAGGTGCGCCTTTGAGACTTGTCACAAACACACTAACAGTGTTCGATCTTTGTCGATAGACTTGCAGATACATCGAACCTCTTACCCGAGATAAGATAGTTTGGGCGGACGTTCTCTTACAGATTTGCATGACACAAGGCGTCTTTCTGCGAACATACCCCCTGAAGGACATGACGCAGAAGGAAATCGAGTGGGCTGCCTTGATACCCTCCCGTTTCATTGAGAATGTCGCGGCGCATCCCAAGCACATACCTCTCATGCCATTCGTGACACGACTTCTCACACTCAGAGGCTGCATTCAGGACGGCTCCCTTCATTTTCCAGAGGGCCGTTTTACAAATCTCATGCTGGTCCCTGGGGGCCGCTTCCTCCTCACACAACACGCCCTTAACACCATTCATCTATGGGACTTAGGGTATCACACAGAGTCCATGATTCATCCGTGGCCAATCGCGTCGCTTAACCCTGTAGTCCCAGGCGCCAAAAAACCACTGACGAAGCTCTATATAAAGGCAGTGCAGGAGTATGGAACTGAGGGTCAAGCAATTTGCGTCATCTTCGAGGAAATTTCACTTTCGTAGGGTCTTGCGTTTTCTCTAAAACAAATTTCTCGTTGATCAGCGAATTCATAGCTCTGCGGCAAGCTCCCAACTGTCTGTATATCGTGTTTGGCCCCTTTCAAAGAACCCAGAGTTCAGCCCCGTCAACTCTTTGAAAGTAAGCAGTCGCGACATTGAGATATCGACAGCGCAAGGATTGGTTGCATTCCGTCACCATACCGGGACCTGCTATTGTGTGACCGTGTGGAACTTCCTCACAGACTGTATCGTTACGTGGGATGTGTTTGAATCGTACTTCGCTGTCAGTTCTGTCTTGTGATCCCGAAGATGCCGACATATTAACGCCAGGCTCTAGATTCTAGTTTTTCCTCACGCCGTCATCCTTTTTAACGAGTCAAAGTACTCAGTGTGGGAAATCCCTTCCATGCATCCTCGGGATCCTCGAGACGCGGAGGTGCTTGTCTCAAATAAATCTCCTGTTCAGACTTCCTATGGTTATCCCCACCCAGAGGCAGGCGCAGTGTATTTGGTGATCTCAAAGACCCCTTGGATTCCTCATACTTCAAGACCGTCCTACTTCACCTCCTTTGGACGCGGAGAACAAGGGCCCGTACACCTCGACCTGTTCCAGATGAATTCCACAGGTGACGGGACAACAGGCATTCCTTCGACCCAACCCGCCCCAGTCCTTGCGGCAACGTTGCCCATTGACACGAGCGTCTACTTTCCAGCCACCAAACACCTCTGGCTGCGCTTCTGTGATAAGTGGCTTGTACAGCCGTGGAAGGGGGACGGAAGTGAGTATAAGGTCACCATCGTTCCAATACGTGGAACAAATCAAGCTACGACTACTGATACTACGGCTTATACGAAAACAATATGTGAAAGCAGCAACTCAATTTCGATATTGGAGTATTCTTTTTGTCCTATCTCTGCTCGGTTATGTGGACTTGAGGATAATGGTCGTGAAATACGCGTGATGGATTATGTTGTGGCGAAATGAGGAATTGGATCCAGTGCACCACATATCTTTTCCAAACTTAATCTTTTTCTGGTTAGTACTTAATGGTATCGCGATCGTCGACCACACATACAGCAGGAGTGGATATCTTACCTGTCAGCGTAGTTGGAGTAAAGTTGGATCGGAGCACTTAACAATCGACTGTCACGTCCGATACATTTGATGAGTGCTGAAGAGAGAGGTTGCAATTGGTTCCCTTGAGAGATGGCCGAAAACAATTGTCTTGATCCATCATCCCTAATGATCCCTTCGCTTTGGTGACACTCAATGCTTTGACAGCCAAAATGGCGAATATGTAAAAAGATAACCAGGACAAGATTGAAGAGTGGCGAAGTAAGGTCTTTTGTATGACATCCCCCTGGTCTGGTCCATCAGCTCACGTCATGGGACCGTCGTTCGGTTGTTAGAATCCTTTCCCTCAGTTCGCCTTGATCATGCCCACAGATGTTCCCCAAGACATCTAGCCAGCAGCAGAAATTCTTGATTATGTATATGGTTGTGCCGCTGTCACGCACTTTTCCACATAGATATACAAGGAATAGAGCGAACAGCAGTACCGAACCGAAGTGGGGCATATACTCCAGCACGCGGCTTCTGCTGACAGAGACACAGATGATGAAAAGGAGGAGGAGGAACCGGACGACGGATTTGCCTCACTGGGATCCACCTACAACAACCAGGTTTCGGAGGCTTTACACGCTGCATTCGGGACAAGCACTGTATTCGAGCCACAGGAACTGCTTTTAATTGCTTGCCTCGGTTCCCCGCAAGGTGTGATGATATGCATGCGAGTTGGTCAAAGGGAACGTGGTATAGGTGAATTTTCCAGTGGTATTCTGCTATTATCGTGTGGTTTCTGAGAGCCTCGGGCGGTGCTCCCCGACTTGTCAGTATCATACTCACCCTCTCCATCCTCGTCTCCTCCAGGCCCACTATTGTCGTTCGACGCTATATCTTCTCCAGAACCACTGCCCTCACTCGACCACAAGTCGTCGAATATTGAAATATTCACATCTTCAACAGGGCGCATCGACCGGTCAGAATCCTCATCTGTCTGCTCCCAAGCTTCCCTGTTCTCTGCCTCTGGCGACCTCCTTCCGGATTCCTGGAAGCTGCGTAACGAAATGTTTTCTAGACCAGCACCAGAATAGTCGCCGTCAAGTGTTGCAACCAGATGTTCCATTTCTCGCTGCATCGTTTTCTGGCGCGATTTCATGCTAGCGCGATCGAAGTCAATGATGTTAACCACCCCGTCGTTGTTGACAACGAGATTGTCACCGCGAATATCGCGATGTCGGACCCCTGCAGCGTGGATCGATTCGAGGGCCTTGATGAAATCGTCACTGGAGCAGCGAAGTTGTTATCAGTATGGTCTGGGTATATGACTTGGGCACATCACGACGCACCGCTCAGACTTTGTCACCGTAAACGAGGGATCATATTCAGGCTGTGGTATTCTTTTAGGGAGTGATGTACCTCCTTTGGTCATGATAAGGGCCAGAGTGTCACTTTCAGTATCCTTAAATAAGCCAAAATGATGAGGGACGCAAGTAACGTTGGAAGCCTTCAAATGTTCATAAACTTTGGACTCATGACGTAAGCGGTGCCGTTCGTCCGAATGGAAAGCAAATTTGACGACGACATTCGGAAGAGATAGAGTATCTCCACCAGGTCCCAAGAGATCAATAACGCCTTCGTGCGCGTCACCCGTCCCACCGACACCAAGCGAGGATGTAAGAGTGATACAGAAATATTCTTCGGGTTTGTAGTTAAGTTGATCCTGCTTCTGTGATCGTTGGTATCGGAGAAAGGATGCTGGAACTGGGGAATTATAGTGGCTGTGCTGGATTCGCAGGAGTGCCAAGGGACGGTGGGCAATCTCAGTACAGATGACCTGAGAAGACGATCGACTGAATACATGACAGTAACCTCGTAAGACACAACATGTACGCACTTCGAAATTCTTCTTGTCCGAAAGTTGCTGTGCCTGCTCTTGTGCGAAGACAGCCCTAGTTTTTGGGCGCTTGTGACTTTCACGTATTTGCGCTCTCTGACGCTTCCTTTTGCGAGAGTTATCGCTGGCCTCTGCGTCTATCAGCTGTCGTGTTCGGTCAAGGACATCCTTGACGATAGATATAAACAATCCGAGATGGATTGCCCCATAGGCAGGATCAGAACATTTTTCGACCTCGATCAGGCCAGATATAAAAAGCGTACCGCTGGAACGATGACGAAAGGCAATCCTTTCGTAGGTTCCACAGTGAAGTACGATGAAGGTCGAGTCCCTCTCAACCGCACGAGACCATGCCTGAAGACCATATTGTGAGTAATGCAAATGATCATATCAAAGGATTGTTCTCACATGCTGCAGGATAGAGGTTGCCATTTGCTCGTCACTACACGTGGGCTTCACAGGAGAAGGGACGGTGACATTGCCCCATTGCGCAATGTGCTGGAATATCGAGGATACTCCTGCTATTTCTTTCTCAATACGGGTTTTTATCGATCGCGGTGGTGTGTTTGTTTCCTTGGAACGTTTACTCGCCTTGATGGCGATACGAGTACTGCGTCGAGAACGAGTACCTATATGTAGCGTAGAGGTGGCTTCTGTTGCAGGCACACTGCTAGTATCAACAAAACTCGCCACAGAAACTCCCCATGCAGTGTTGATTGCGTCTGGTGACGGAGCCAATTCAACATTGGCGGGTACGCGCAGTGGCGCAAGTGTTTGGAAAGAAGGTAAAGGGATTTTATCTAGCGAGGCCAGTATATCCATTTGTTTCAAAGCCCTTCGAGCTTCCCGACGAATGTAGAACATTTGCCATACCGCAAGAAATCGGAATCGTTCACTGGCCTGGGAGATTTCCTCGCGAGTGGACTCCTCCATAGCATTCCATGCTCCTTTTTCTATCATGCCAATGTGAGAAGGTTCTTCTCCTTCTGTGTAGAGCGGGAAGAACTGGAGGGCATAGTCTTCGTTTAACGCGGTGTAGTCGCGCGGCCTTGGAGGTCTATATTCCATAAGGCGAAATGAAGCGGTCCATGTGGGAGAATTTGGATGAAGCAAGAGCATGGATGCCATGATAGAAACAGCAGACGACGTCTCTGTTTGATATTGTCGAGCTACTTTCCGGGCATCAGCTCGTTGCCCATGATTCATTATCTCCTTTGGTTCCAGAGTTGGAAACTCGTCGTCAACAGAAGGTAACTGGGTGTTATCGTTGTTTTTAACGTTTTCGAAGGCATCATGTGCGGCTTGAGAGAGGTCGGACGTCAGCGAAGGAAGCAAAGTCAGTTTCCGAAGAGACAAGCGTTCGTCGACATGTCTGTCGTAGAATGTAAGAGTTGGAGCGAGCTTCGGGTAAGCATAGAAGTTTACAGGTCTTCGTGGAGGGTTAAATTCGAGTATCCTTGTGAAGGCAGCATCTAAATGCCTGTCAACCTCCTGCATCAGTCGTTCGGATATGAAGAGAGTGATCATTGTTGGATTCAACAATCTTGACATCAGACATGCCATTGATTGGATCATATAATATCAGGTGGGCCACGTGACAATCAAAGCTGGTCTCATCCTCCGATTCCTCGCCTCATCCCCCCGCCAACGCGAAAGATACAGCGGCAACCTAGGTCCTAGGCCCGTATCGTCGCTACGTCGTAAAGTGATTTGAAGCGCATATTAAAGGAAAGGGAAATCGCTGGAATTACAGACATTACTGCGTGTGCTCCCTCCGTTGGTAGACTAGTTGGTATGCTTCTACTTTTCTTTGAGATGTTCCAGAGGTAGTAGCGCTTCCAATGTGACTTTATTTACTCTGTCTTAGCAAGTCCAGAATTAGATTGCCCCTATTCGTATGCAAGCCTACGCCACAGTGATTGTCAATTAAGGAACCCAGGCGCCTCAGGCAAGCCAAAATTTGGGGGTATAAGAACTCTGAACGAATACAGGAAAGCTAAGTACATCGAATGCCAATGAACCTCCCTAGAAAAAGTTGGCGAAAAACGTCGACAATTTCTCAAAAAATTGAACTTTGATCCAATGCTAGCAACCACCCCCGCGTTATGCGTTACGGTTACCACCATACAGCGCGGTCCGATAATCTTCACGGGCCAGCAGCGCCAGAGGGAGGGATTGGCAAGCCCCTATAATTGTCTTGACTCTGTCTGACTTCTGACAGCTTTGATGCAAGTGAAAACACGAGGCGCGAGCTTGACCGATCGCCAAGGGAACATGTGTTCGCCACGCGGCGAGAGGTATATAGTTAGAGCACGTACATCTTGCTCTGTACGTGTTTACACGGCGCTGCTCAGCGCGCAAGTACTCACAGGAAATATTTGCTTCGCCCTATTCTGTCTGGTCCCCCCACCAAAATTCGTCATAAACACGTCACGGGTAGTGCCATTAACCAACACAAGGGGGACCGCGGGCGTTCAGAGACCGACCCAGATTCCAGGGGAATAGTCGTGCTCGACGACGTCTTTGCCCATCACTGCTGGAGAGCGTCGAATTCACCAATTTGGTTGCGAGGAGACTCCGGAGCTCGCTTCCGCGTGGCGCTGAGCTGTCAGCTGCAGGGCTGGGCGACAGAAGGCTGTCGGCTCGAGTTATTATGTGACAGTCAGGTTGTGGGTTGCGGAGGCATGCTTCGCTTTGCCGTGGATTCAGGTGGCGGGATGATTTGTGGCGGCGAGTTGTTGGACAAAGCTTCGCAGCTTGAGGACGGTTTGAGGGCGAAGGGGCCGCTTGGACGCGTCGAGAGCTGGATTGTTGAGTCATCAGCTTTCCGCAAGATTCATCCGTTACAGGTGCATCAGAAGGAGTGGTTTCAAGTTGATGGGGAGCGCTTATGGGAAGGAGGGGAAGCTCGGGAACGAGACTGGATGCGGTTCGTGCGATTCGGTCTGCGTTCGCACGCGACCAGAGGTATATAGTTAGAGCACGTACATCTTGTTCTGTACGTGTTTACACGGCCGCGCTGCTCAGCGTGCAAGTACTCACGGGAAATATTTGCTTCGCCCTATTCTGTCTGGTCCCGCCACCAAAATTCGTCAAGCTTTCAAGAATCTTTAGCATGGAATTTTACAGCAGAAACATATTGTGGGTATTATCACCGTTCAAGCACCAGTTGGCCTTGGCTTAGCGGCCTAACGACATAGCATCTGCACCTCCACGATCTTGCGTTATCCTGGAAGACAACGTCGTTTTGTCTGTCATGGCTCCTCCCATATATTCGCAGGCTCGGCATTAGGTGGCGGTGGTAGTGTATAATATACTGGTGCTGTTAATCCACAAATGTTCCTAACAGACATCTGTACCGAACACATCAAGGACACATATTAGATGGACATTGGTCAACTGTTCATGATCGTCACGAGTAAGTAGCCCGATGCCGCTCGTAGCGATGTTGGTTATAAGTATTGTTGGAGTGTATGTGACTCGGTATAGAAGGTAGTATGAACAAGGCATGAATACAATGTAATCGTTACAATTGTTTCTGTGACGTATCAAGGGATTCCCATCTCTTAACCCGTGCTTGATGGTAGATCGACGGCATCGTTGCATCAGCGAGTAAACGTTCGAGTCTTCGTTTCTCATTCAGAATTACTTCCTCCCGTGTCGAGGCCTCCAGACGCACAGACTGCTTGAATCCAACGACGGAGACATCTGCGGAGAGCGTAGATACGCCGTCGCCCCTCAATATGAGGCTATTTGATGTTAGATTCCCGTGGGCAAAGCCGGCATTATGCAGTCCGTCCAGTATGAGATGAAAACGTTTCCTAAACCGAATATCACTTCTAGTATCATGCTATTTATCCGTTTGTCGGGAATGTGGCTCACCTTTGAGCATCGGTCACGATGCAGACAGGTTCTGCCGTGGCATCCATATCTTTTCTGTGTTTCCTCTTCTTCTGTGCGCGACCGCCTGTATTGGAGGCCAGGTTTGATTTGATTACACTCACAACTTTGCGAAGTGAGATACCCCTGTCTTCCATTACAAGAGCGGCAAAGGATTGATGTCTGTCGCCTACGTTTGGATGATGGTATAAACCATATGCTTGTGGAACTCCAGGAATAAGAGCCTTGTTCAGCTGACAGAGGACCTGGTATTCCTGCTTGAGAAGCTTCATGTCCCGGGTGTTCGATGCGTTCTTTATCATAAGAACTGGGTGATGTGCGCTTTTGAAAGTAGTGGCGAAAAGGGTCCCGTGGATCCTAAGGGTCCCACGGCATATATGTTGACCGTAGAAGGGCCGTTCCGACACATACAGCTGATAGACAGTATTGTAGTCCAGGGGAGTATCCTGGTTATGGTCAACGATAGAGTACTGATGTTTCGTAAACATCGCATAAGTGAGCGCATGGAGTGTTTGAGAAGGAGAGGGTTCCGGTGTTGTAGAACTTTCTGGAGAGGCAGACTCAGATCCATCAAGTGATAGTGGTACGGAGGGCTCGCGTGGCAATCTGTCTACTGCAGTGGTACGTGCAGATGGTGCTAGAGAAACTTCTCGTGATTCAAGCCCGAATTGATCAAGAGTAGCGCCTTCGAGCCGGTGATACAGGCCTTTGTTGAAAGGAAGGTAATCCAGATTCTCCGGTGTATGAAACTTGAGCCAAGTTCGACGCTGTGCTTCCAGCAGAAGCTCCTTTTGAGCTTCCTGCAGGCATCATCACGATTGGTAAGTGGAAGGCTCAAGAAACACATGAAAGATATTTTCTTACCTCCGGATCCTTGGTGTCTTTCAGATTTAAGATCCTGGCATTACCAGTGCTCGGCGGAAGCCTCCAGGTCGCCGGCATCGATCGAGTGTTCAATAGATGTGCACGATCTTCGGCATCACGAACAGCAGCAATCATAAAGCCTGTGTGGATTTGCATGTAATTGCTGCACTTGTTAATCTCAATGACTTCGGATACGTAGAGAGTTTGAGTGAGCCTATCTCGAATGCAAAAGACTTCCGTGTTGCCTGTGTGAATAACCACGAAAGTGGCGTCATGGCGCACTGCCTCCGTCCAGACCTATCAAATCAGTCAGCGATGTAACCAGAAAGGATATCATTGGAGCGTACTTGCTGGAGGAGATCCCTTGACCCCGCTTTGAAATTCACGATGGGCTCCATACCACTCTTTTCCAAGCCAGGTTGGTGAATCACAGTCGACTTGCTGTTTGTGTCGGAGATTCGAGGCTCATCGACCTCAGTATCCGAACCTGAGTCCTCTTGGCCTAGCATCTTCGCCTTTGCCTTCGCTCTTGTGCGCGCCTTCTTCGCTTTGTCCCTTTGTGCCTTCATTTCTGCCCGTTCCTTCCGCATCTTTGCTGATTTGACATCCCTGTCAGCCTCAGATATACGAGCCTTCAACAAGGCTCGATAAGCTGGCGTGTCCCTAGACTGCCGGTAGGATTCACACGGAGGGTTTTCGGCGTCCCAGCCCATAACAGATGCCGTCCTTGCGTACTTAGGGTGCAGGGCTACACATTGGCCATCAAATTCACAGTTTGCCCAAGGAAAGAGTCCGCCCAAGAACGAATCAACGGCGCCTTGAATAGTGGCTGTTGGGGATGGATCACAACAGAAGTTCAGATTTTTGAATTCCCAGATAGCAAGTACGGGAAAGGCGTTAAAAACCTGCTGCTGAGTTTTTGAAAGAGGAGTTGTTCCCGTTTTGAGAATATTAAGGAAACCGTCTGCGGCCCCTTGATTCTTAGCGACAGGATTTCCTTTGATGGGCGGTTCCTTCGGGCGAAAGCTCCATTGCAAACAACCTGGAGACCATGATTTGTGGCCGTAAGCCAATGTTCCTGCGACCGTCGAGCAAGCTTTCGCCACCGTTTCGCCGTATATTCTCTCGACATCAGCTTCTGTCTGAACGTTCGCGTATGCGGAGTCCATCCTCCAGTCGGAAAGGGAACCTTTCGTGGGAAAGCCTGCAGTTTTGTTGGCAACAGGGAGTTTCCCAGTAAAACCATCAAGAGCGTTCTGTGCGACAGATGCGAGATCTTCAGGCATAGATTTCAATTTTACAACATGCATTAGCCTGTATTCTTGTGTCAAGTGTGTATCGAAGACCCCGGGAGAGCGAGTGTTGTCACTTGGGGTGTGTCCCTCTCGGGCCTTTTTCAGGGGTTTGTAACGAAAAGAGAAGAATTCCTGTATGCTGTCCAGAACGGCTGCCGGAATGTTTTTTGAGGAGGGTCCAGGGACTGGGGCTGGGACCGATGGTAGCGAATCATGTGAACAAGAGCGTTTCCTTTTGACGCTAACGCGAGTGGGTTTAGAAGAGCGCGGGAGAGCTGCGCGTGGTGTATCAGGAGGTGAGGGTGAAGAGTGTTTCCTTTTGATGCGAACAACGAAGTCTCCGCTTGCGGTAAGGGATTTTGCATCGATTGCAGGCACACGAGCGGATTTGCGTAATGGAGACGCATTCGCCTGTGTATTGGAGTCGCCCTCGGTGCTGTCCACAGCTGCTTCATTAGAGTTCTTGCTACTAGGCATTTCGATCGGGGAATTGTATGACTTCCTTACCACTAAAACAATGGCCTTTTAAAGATTCATATAGCACACGGAACGGCGACAGCTTACCTAGAACAATGGCAATCATTCTAGTAGTACTTGAATATTGGATTGTTCTCAAAAGACGAGACTCTGCATCCGTAACCACTGGCAGTGAATGTCGCTTCCCAGAACAACACGAATGGCTGTTTCAAGCAACCGTGCAATCGAAGCCATTGTTTAGACCAAATCCACGACACAGGCAACAAAATGGTTATTGTGCATCGATGTGAGATGAGGTGCCATCACAGGTTGTTGTTGTATCTTGTGGGTCCACGAATGAAAAGGCGCTGCGTCGTATCTCCGAAACCCAATAAGATATTGTCTCCACTCTCAGGATTTTCCAAAGCAGTGGGGATGGGAATTTGATCCCATCCCTTTGGGTCACTACAGAAAATATCCCACCGGTTTGAAGTAGTTTTGTTAGATCCTCGTGACCGCGCCCCAACTCCCAATTGGGAACAACGTCGGGGCATATGGGCGGGATAAGACAAGGTGACGAAGTTATACTATTTAAGGACAAAGAGCAGAGTATACGGAGAAATAAGACATTTAATTGAAGTCAAGTATAGCTAGCACACGTGAGTACATAGGTAATTAATAATTGATACCGGAACTGTATAGTACATTATTGTACGTAGTGATGATTGAAGCGTTCCCAACTTATCTCTGGCTCGAGAGACATACGTAGGTTGTTAACAAATTGAGGGTCCTCGAGAAGGGAAAGATCCAGACCATCAAAATCAAAATCTGAAGGGAATATGCTGACTCGGACTCGGCGCTGACGCCGTCGCAACTGGTGAGAAGTTCGGTGCGGGGATGATGTCACGGTCCTCGTCAAGATCGGGTTCCAGTTGATCGGCATGCAATGAGTTTCGAAGGGGAGTGGTGTTATATCGTCGTCATCCGAGATCTCGATGATTTCAGGGACAACCTTGCGCTTTCCAAGTGCGCTGGACTGGGCTGGTGGCTTTGGTCGTTTCTGTGAGAGAAACAGCTTGAAAGGCGCGTCCAAGAACCACAATTCGATGTTTTTGAGGTCGAACTGGCGACGAGCTTTTAAGCCCTATGGTAGCGGAGGATGAGGGAAAGGGGGGAACCAGAATTGTGACATTGCAGAGCTATATAGTGGTATAGAACAATGCAATGGATGGCCAGGACCATGGCCAGGAATAGTTGGCCATGCGCGTCGGGAGGGCGGGAGGGCGGGAGGGCGCGATGATGTAATTGCATCTGATCACATGCGCGCGCCAAATCTGGCTCAAACCCACCGACTTTGTTGCAATCCCACCGACTTTGTTGCAATCCCACCGACTTTGTTGCAATCCCACCGGGATTTGAAAAAAAATCTCAGGAAAAAAAAACCCATCCCCACTGCTTTAGTATATCCTCCTCCACTCTCTACAAGCTCTAAATTCAGCAGGTCTGAGCCTGAAATTGTTTGCAAGCTCACCGCATTGCGAAGTGTTGTACGAGGAGAACCAGACTCTGAACAGAACACTGAGTTTGCTCAGTTTGGATGCGCCTGTCGTGCATTTCTCCGCAGATGATATGTGGTGGGCCCAGGTGGATGTCAGGGGTGACAGTTTAAAACAAGAGGTCTGAAGAAACCACGATGAATACACTACGCATTAAATGATCCCCAATGTTTGAAAACAACAAAACATGGAGAAGTCCTGTATTGTGTGACACAGATAGAACGATACACATCCACGTAGATCATGATAGCACATGTCGGAAAAAACTGGCTCGACTGAAGGCTAACCATCAGTGGCGATGGTGAAGGCATCTGACTGTGTAGGTTGCCCGCAAACGACTTTGCCAAGCGACGGGTGTTCGTACAGATGAGTCTGTCGTACCACATGGGGGGCGGGGAGAGCTTCAGGTATGCATAAAAAATCACAGGCCGCACCGGAGGGTCTAGAACATGAAAGTTGCATATAAGCGCTCAGTCTGTTCAAAGCCGCCAGGGGTGGTCGTCGTCGTTGAGAAGATGTTGAACTGTTTGTTTAATTCTACAACGTTGTGCGGAGTCGGCCCGGCCATCATGATCATGCGTATATCACGTGTTCGCGTTTCTAGTTGATGCGCGTCATGGTCGAGCCCTGAAGCACTTGGTTGATGTTGGTAGCTGCAAGCTTTCGACCGTCGTGGAATGCATACATGAGTCCCATAATTACCAAAGGCCACGCGTTCTAGCGGTTACGAAGAAAAAGAATGGTTACTGCATAAATAACAGAAGCATCCGACATACAGTGTCATGCGAATTGAGGGTGTCGCCGAGGCCAACGTATCTAAGGCAAAGTCTAAGGGGGCGAGAAACGTTAAGGAGTCTACGTGGGTGTCGTGTATCTATGATGGATCATAAAAGGGGCGTATCAGAAGAGTGGGGAGATGGGGAGGTGAGAACTAAGCAAGCGAAACAAGCAGGGTCAAGAAACGCCTAGGAGTCGTTCGCACCATCAGCACGAGGAGGAGCCGCATGGGACGCACCATCCTTCGCGCGCGCAAGCATATCCGACACAGTCTGCTTGGCTGCCTCAAGGAGAGGGGTGATGCGGCTTTGGACCTCCTTCTCGAGACGAATAATCTTCTCCTGGAGCGTGATATTCCCCGTCGCAAGTATGTTCTTGAACTCTGTGACCGCCGCCGAGAGATTGTTTGACGCCTCCGTGAATGTGTTTTTGATCTGGGGCGGTATCTGGTTCTGAATCTGTGCAGCCGAGTCATGGACGGTTGATCGAATGGATGCAGAAAATTTGAGGGTGGAACATTGGAGGTTCTGGAGCTCGACGATCATGGTATCTGACATTTGGTGAATCTGGGCTTTTGTTGTTGTGACAGAAGAGGTAGCGATTTCGTTGATGGACTGGGCGGTTGCGGTGGCGCGCTGCCTATGAAAAACATCTCAACCAAGTGAATTTGGGCAGGGCAGATGTGACGTACACGATGGCGTTCTGATTTTGGAGTAGCTTGAACTGCTCGCTCGAATAATCGTAGATGTTGTCTTTGAGCGTCGAGGAAAGAGCGAGAGCGCGTTGATATTGGTACTGAGCATCTGGAGGGGTTGACGGGCCAGCCTCAGAGTTGCTCGTACGTTTGACGGCGACCTCGTAGTAATCAACCAACGGACAAAAGCGCTGAGAGATTCTCAGAATTCTGCTTTGCGGTCGATAGAGATACAATTATGACGCACCTTGTCGATTTCTGTGGCGGCGTTGATAGCTGGAGTTTTAATATTCTCGTCGATCTTCTTGCCTGTCTCATTGTAGTAGACCGTAACAAAGTCTGTAGCGCTCTGCTTCTTCTCCTGTATCAGCGATGATACCTCCTCTGGCCTCGCCTTGAATGGGTACGGGTATCGCGACTCGACGATATCGACGGCTTTGTTTGCCAGGCCATCGGCCCGCGCGACGAGGGGGCTAAGACGAGCCTGAATCGGCTCTACATACTTGATCGCGGAGCTGGAAAACTCCTTGGCGGTAGAGTACGAGAAGCGGGTGTAATTGCTCTTGGACAACGCGGAGTCGATGGACTGAAGAGAACAGGCGACAAGGGGGATAGATCCTACGCGGGCAATGATAGTGAATTCGGCAGGGGCTGCCTTTGTTTCTGTAGCGGTGGTAGACATGGTGGTAAGAGGAAGAAAACTGCTGCGATAAGCCTCGACGTCTTTTGCATTTTAAAGAGGCGTTTAGGGCGTCCTACCTTTCGCATGTGATTATTGCTTCATTACACGTGCTGGCTAATCAAAATCTTCGAGTCGGGATTCGGATATATTTTGGCAACGTTTGTTCACTCTTCCCTGTCGATATCGTCCCTAGCCAATCTGGAGTAGGGGATGTTATCACCAGAAGCCACCCCTTTCAATTCTAATTCGGGTAGACGATAGCCTTTCACGCTTTAGAAACACTAAGGCAGTAAAAATCTGTTGGGATATCAAGCGCCCTGCCAGAAATCATGAGGGCCGTTAACTCTATTGCCGTGTCCATTCTTGTGGAACACCTTATTGTCTTGTTCGTTCCACCCTATTCCTTATTTCCTCGCCTTCATTCACCTACTTTATTGTCTCATTACATCTCACTAGTAGTACATCTGTCGTATTTAACTATACTCTGTAGTAATGCATGGCCTTATGTGATTGCAAGGGTCAACTGCTATCCCGACTGAGCGCGTAGACCCGCTCATTGCCTGCTCATTTTAGTGAAACTGAGCCCTCGCTGCGTATTCCCGATCAAACACAGCCACGAAGGGCGCGCCGTCGAACTTTCCAAGAACTCTAGATCGCGCCTCTAGAAGCGGAAAATACTCTCATCTCGTTAATTGGAACGTGAATAGTCGAAGTTACTACGAAGTCGGTTAAAGAACTTTCACATGCACTGCTGACACTGGCCTGTGTAAATTACCACGAGGGGCGCGTTATCATTGGCAGATTCCCAGTCTCTGTCGCAGCCCTACTACAAGCCTCAGGGCCATTGTTTCCTATTCTTTCCCCGTTACTGCCCTACCGTGAAACTGGAATCCTTATCTATATGTTAGCCTCTCTGTCAATCGCTGAAACTGCTAACGCCCTGGTCGCTCCGAGTCATCCATCGATATAAGTACAAGGCCACGTATGTAACAAGTTCACAAGGATGCATGTGTCTTTGTACACTGAGGCTCACTCAGATCAGAGAACAGTAACAGGGTCATGGTATGAAGCTGCACCGAGCTTATCGTACAATTGAATAGTCACCGTTCACAGCTTGGACGAGAGAAAATCTCTAGAGACTAGATACGTCATCATTTGCTTGAGGTAAAAGAGGAGCATTTGTCCTCTTCAACTCCCGTGCTCCACGTCGACAACATCCTCGGTCCGAACCGTGTTTGCCTTCGCCGCATGTGCCTCTTGCGAAGAAGCCTTGTGCGATTTCGTGTCCGAACCAGTAACTACTGGCTGTGAGTTCCCAAAAGACACAAAGCGGACCTGCGACCCTAGTGCATCCCCCGACCAGACTCGAGATCGAGGCGCCCCGGGTTGGGACGTTACCCATGTGGATAATGTATCCTCCCTTGGGCCTTTCAACATTCCTCAATCTGTCCAGGTGGTGAAGCCAACTGCTATATTGCTGGTGACGGACACACTAGATTCGCTAGAGTTTCGTGTGAGATCAAGATAGGTTGAAAGGGCAGCCTGAAAATAGTGCAGTCACAGATAATAGACTTGTCCGTCCTGCAGCATCGCCCTTGAGAAAGCCGGGAGATGCCTCCCGGACCTGAAGCCCTGCTTAGCGTCGCGCGTTGAACATTAATTGCCTCGAGATTGCGAGGAATACAAATGACAGTATCGTTGATCACAAATGGGAACGAAACTGGCGTACTGCTTGAGCCTTATGGTGCTGCAGTACTGAGTAGGCCCAAGATGATTTGCCGACCCTCGCCACAGTTAAAGACCCGGCGAGTACGGGGAGTCGGAAAACGACAAAGGACGCCACAATGGTCCTGCTATGGACGAAAACGGCACGACAATGAGAGTCAGCTCAGACCATTTCCTAAAGACATGGCCGTGACATAAGTATGTTGATATGGGATTGCGGGCCCACGTCATGCATGATAGAGTCGTCAATACTCAAAACAAAGGGCTCAGACATACATGAACTTAAACACCTATACCCTAATGTATACACTGTTTCTTCAACGTGTATCAAAGAAAGTCAGTTATCAAAATTTCCGAGCATGAAAAAAAGTCGCCACACCCCCCCCCCGGCATCATTGGCAGATTCAAATGTCCCCAGAGTTGATTTTTTTCTTCACGTCAACATCATGTTTTGCCTTCTGAGTCCCCGTCACGTCCACCCGCGAGGAGCTGAAGCCTAAATCATCGGTCTCAGACTGCGACTGCCCAAAGGACGCAAAACGATGGGCGCCTTCGACATATTCCGCCCAGCCTCGGGATCAAGATCAATGGCATATTTTGTAAGCGTCACATTGAAGATCGTGAATATGAGGCGGGAGGAGAGAGGAGGAGAGAGGCACTGCCTGCGTCCAGGTTTGAATGACGGCGACCGCCATGTTGCTGGTCATGGATACACTGGTTCGATTATATGAGATGAAGTCAATCTTCAAAAACAGAATGGTGCACTCACAGATAATAGACTTGGTTATCCTGCAACAATGCCCTCGAAAACACTGGGAGATACAATACCCCAATACTGATCTGTGTGGCTTTGCCCGATGTCCACTCGTCTTTGTGGACTCCTGACAGGTGGCCGTAAAATTCGGAACATGAACTTCATATTGCCAAGATGACACATATATATAGTTGTGGACATGCCAATATCTTCTTCTTAACTTGGGTAACGAGATCTTTGGTTTCTCAATAATCGGTCAGAATGTACGTATGCAAGCTTTGTACCAGGGCTGGGCCATCTGCCAAGCTTTTCGGCTAGCCGTTGCCGGGCCAGAAGCTTCCACCGACAAGTTGCTTCTCTCACTTACCCTTAACAATATAGGTTTCTTGAGCTCCCAACTTCGCTATGCTCAAGCCGTGTCGTTTCGTGAAAGAAAGTACCGCCTTTCATCGAGAATCTGTGATCAACTGGTATACCTGGCGATGCGCCCTCTTTGCCACTGTTGGTTCCCTGCTGTATGGGATTGACTCTGGTATCATTTCAACCACCATCTCGCACCCCAGCTTCACAGCATACTTTGCGCCATATACTTGTACATTATCCGCGCTTGTCTTTTATGAGGTTTTTAATGCTAATCCTTATCTTCCAGCTGATATCGCTGGTGCCGTTGTTTCGACATTTTTCGGTGGAAGCTTGTGGTCAGCCGACTACTGGGGTCGTAAACGTACTATCATGTTTGCCTCAGTCTGTGCTATCATTGCAGGAGCTACCCAAGCGGGCTCGATCAACGTCGGGATGTTGATCACAGGCCGTATTGTGGGTGGTGTCGCCGTAGGAATATTGCGTGGGTTTACCGTTCCTGGATACTATTCTGGAGTTATATTCTGTCTTTCGCAGATATGACAATCCCTATATACAACTCAGAGATAGCGCCCCCAAGCAAGGTATGTATGCAAAACGTGTTTCGACTGCCGCAAGCTTGTCTCAAGTTGACGTTCTTCAACAGCGTGGCCTTGTCAGCGGGCTGCATGGGCAATTTGTTGGTGTCGGTTTTGCGATCGCCAACGTAATTCTCGTCCTCTTTGTAGCTGTAACATTTATTCATATCACAAATCAGTGGGTTGGTTATGGATGCTCGTTTGCTTCGGGTGACTTCCAATGGAGATTTCCTCTCGCAATTCGTACGAATTCCTTGCCTCATCATTTTTGATGCTAATATTGAACATATTAAGAATGTATACCAGCGCTCGTTCTTCTGGGTGGCATCTGGCTTTTGCCTTACTCCCCTCGCTGGCTTCTTGAACAAGGACGTGATGATGAGGCGATCGTGATTGTCAAGAAATTGACTCAGGGCGAGGGAAAGCATGTGGATGATGTCGCTTCGGCAGAGTTCATTCAGATGCAGCAACAAATCAGATACGAGAAGGAACACAGGATGAAGACCGTGAAGGAGATTCTTGCGTCCAAAAGCACTCGTAAGAGGTTACTTCTGGCCGTACTTGTGCAGGTTTTCACACAACTGTCTGGTGTCAACGTCATCAACTGTATGTAACTTTACTCGTCGTTCTCGTCTTGAGGACTGACCACAACACTCAGATTGTACGCTTGAATATTATCATGATCTGCTAAGTTCAACGTTGTCCGAACCTCAATTTTAGACCAGACAAGTTTGTATGAGGGCGTTGGAATCACTGGGCATACCGTCACACTGATTGCAGGCTTCTACGGTCAGCCATTTCTCGGCTTCCACATTGCTGGACTAAGGATCTTCTAGGCATGGTTGGCCCAACCTTCAACATCATCTGCATTGCCTTCGTCGACAAATGGGGTCGGAAACCCACCCTGTGGATTACTAGCGTCGCCATGGCTGTCGATATGGCTCTCATCATGGCATTTACGGCGAAGTATGCCAATTCAAATAACAAGGTCGGCCAGGGCTTCACCATCGCCTTCATCTTCTGTTTTAGTGCCATGTAAGAACCAGAGTGCATTCCGTATTGATCATGCTAAGTTCAACGTTAGCTACTCGCTTGGATATAACTCCATTCATTTCCTCTACCCACCGGAGATCATGAGCCAGAACATGCGGGCAAAAGGCACCAGTGTCGCTGTGTGTTCTAATATACTCGTCAACAGTCAGTCACACATTGCGGATCCTTGGATCCTCCAAACACAAGATACTGACTACCCGCGGAAGTAATCTTCACTCAAATATCTCCCCGGGCTTTTGCTAGCGTGGGCTACAAGTACTACTCTGTCTTCATATGCGCGAACCTTCTAGGAGCAATGGTGTATGTGTAATCTTTTGTTGAACATTGGAAGACACACTAATCTCATGCATTCCCATTGCAGTGTTTTTTTCTTGTTCGTCGAGACGAAAGGGAAGACATTGGAGGAGATAAATGCCCTTTTTGGAGACAAGGTTGTCGAGGTCAACTTGGAAACAGAGGACGAGAAGCGCGATCGTTGATGGCTCTTCACCATGATAGCAGCCTTTTGTGTCGTTTTATCCTATGTGGCGTAGCACCGTGCAACAGTCAACGGCTTCGAAAACAAAGATCACTCAGCCCAAGCTCCGGACACCTAATTAAAGATGAGAAAGGATCGAGAAAAACCTACAACTAGTGGATACGTTTGTAAATAAACTCCTCGAGGTCAAAACAACTTTACATTACAGCTTTGTCCTCCCAGCCTTCAGCGAAGAGCGGGATCGGTGTGCCCGAGATACTTCTCTTCATCCTCAAGCACCTCACATTTTTGCAAGGAGAAGCCCAACGACGACGATGTAAAATATAGTAGCAGGTGGTGTGAGTATGCATTACGACCAGAAAATGGTGCGACTGATGAGGCGCTTGAACGCGTCGCCTGATGCGGCTTGTGTTATCTGTAAATAAAACCAAAGGAAGTGAGTATTCGGAAACTAAAAGTTATCCATATGGAGGGCCCACCTGAGCGAGCGTAAGTGCGGGAGTGCGGGTGGGGAAGAGACGAGGAGGGCGATTGATACGACGAACACCGGGCTGTTGGACTCACATTCATCAGTGATCATCATCTCAGCGAACGGGGGAGCACACGCACTCATCGAACACCTGTTGCCAGTCGTACTTCGCCGAAATTATGAGGAGGGGCATAAGCAGCAGCGGCGTGATCACCATCCTCGACAACACTCCAATGGCCACCGTCTTGGTCTCGCCCTCCCTGCCCTCCTTCTGATTCTTCTTCGCCGCACCAATGATCCCGCCCTCGCCTCCATCCTCCTGCCGATCACTATCCGCATCGTCGGGGGGCATCACAGGCTGCTTCTTCCCCAAGAACCCATTAACATCCCACCACTTCCCTTTCCCCTTCCTGGTTTTCTTATCAGGAAACGGCGGGGAATAAAAGTACGCTCCCAGCACTACGAGCGTCAGCGGGATACTGCACTTCCCAGCAGCGGCTAGCGAGCCGCTCACGCTAAGGAGATATTCCTCGAGCACATGTTGTACTGGCCGCACACACGCGACGAAGATACTGGTGACCACGGTCCACAGTGGGACAGTCATGAAGTTGTTCACAGCCATGACGAAGGGCTTGACTTTGCGAGAATTCTAATATAATCTGAGGAAACTCACACACCAATGGGTCTGATCATGATATAAATGGCAATGGTGGCTTGATACACAGCAACCTGGCCCAAGAAAGCTATCAAGGTCAACAGATTCAGCTGTTGAGCTTGTATCTCTGTGATAGTCAAAGCCATGGCGTGGGATGGTAACGGCGCAGAGCTAACGGGGAAATTTTAATGGCACCGTTCACAAGGAGTGAGAAATGCTAATTATCACTTACTTCATAGGACAATATATGGTAAGGATAATGGTGATCAGATTGGTAGGACTACTGGAATCAAGATGTTCCTAGTCACGGTTATTCGGAACCCGAGCATCAAGCCGAACCGAAAATGAGGCAACAAAGTATTTCTATGCCTGGCATAGATTATGCATGTTGGAGTATATTCAGAGCCTAGAAAGCTTCGCTTATGGGGTTATCTGCTGGAGGCCTTGAGCGATACTTTGCGGATGCCGTCGAGAAGAAGAATTGACGAGGACACAGTTTTTTCACGATTGCGGTGCAACGACTCTGCGAGGGCAGTCTCGAATTCTGTGGCGGTCGCCAACATGATAGAGGAAGAAAATTGTTACGGTAATAAGCCCCAGTCTGAGTTTGAGTTCAACCATCTGTTGGATTAATCGGCCATATTCGGCGATCAATATTGATCATCAATCGGGTTTCGGGCCGCGGAGCAGACTTGCTCAACGAAATTTGCCCATAAAAAGAGAGTTAGCTCAGATTATCTCCTACAGACATGGCCAACTTGATGTTCAAGTTTTTCTACAAGCCCGATCAAAACATCCGGCCCCCGATCATGCATAATAGCGCCTCAAGAGTCAAAAAGAAGGGCTCAGACATATATGACCGTGACTCTACTTGAACCTAAACGTTACACACCTAATCTCAAATCCATGCACGGGTTCTTCAACGTATATCGATGAAAGTCAATTGTCCAATTTCCTAGTCGATCATGATTATTGAAAACATCCGTCCCCCTCCCCACAGTTTATTGTTTCTCCACGTCAACATCATTTTTTGCCTTCTGAGTCTTTGCCACGCTCACTTGCTGGGAGCTTGCGTCCGAATCGTCGGTCTCAGCCTGCGACTGCCCAAAGGGCGTGAAAAGCACGGGCGCCTTCGCCACATGCCGCCCAGCCTCGAAATCCAGGTTCCCGAGCTGAGACGCTATCCACCGCGAGGACGTCGTATTTTCCTCAAAATTTCCGAATCTTGTGTGGCGGAACACCCGACAAGCCATCATATTTGTGAGCGTCACATTGAAGATCGTGAACATGAGGCGGTAGGAGAGAGGCACTGCCTGTGCCCAGGTAATGACGGCGACCGTTATGTTGCTGGTCACGGATACACTGATTCGATTATATGAGATCAAGCCAATCTTCAAAAAATAGAACGGTGCACTCACAGATAATAGACTTGGCCATCCTGCAGCAATGCCCTCGAAAACGCTGGGAGATACTTTCCGCGTATCCTGGACTTGAATCCCTGTGTACTATCGCGAGTCGCGTTGAACAGTAACTGCCACGAGATGGCGAGGAACACAAAGGTGTCGTTGATCGCAAAGGTGATGGGGGCGGCACTGGCGTACTGTTTGAGCCTCGTGGCGCTACAATGATGCGTAGGGCCAAGGTGTGCGGCGTTACCGACAGTGGCGACAGTCAGGGAGCCGCCCAGGACTGAGAGCCAGAGAACGGCAAAGAACGCCACAACGACCTTGTTATGGATGAAGACGGCACGGACGCGCAGAAAGAAGAGAAGTGAGGTCGACGAAAATGCAACATGGTACAGGACGCAGACGGTCTTTTTGATTACTTGACAATTTGGCAGTGCCGCAGCTAGAGATTAGATAAATCAAAAGTAACTTTGAAATCAGTGTGAAGAACTACTTTGGAAGATCACATTCATGAGAACGTAAACTAGAACGCCTGCTCTAAAGGAGATATTGACAAGATATTACAGGACGATAACTTGTGTAGAAGGACTTACCTTGAAAGGAAGTACACGAGGGTTGGGACACCGATTTTATGCCTGAACAGTAATTTGAAGTCGCTGTCGACATTGATCAGAATGTCCCATATCAAAGCCTGGGTATCCGTTGAGAGCTAAATCAGGAACTTCTTTTCTGTAGACTCACACCAATAGATCCCACCATCACATATGCGGCGATTGTGGCTTGATATCCAGAGGCTGGGGTCAAGAAAGCCATTGGTGTTAATGGATTCAGCTGCTGAGCCTGTATCGCTGTGAGATTCAAAGCCATGATGTGGGATGTTGACGAGGCAGCGCAGAACTTTGGAGCAACGTTTACTTAACGGCCTGACAGCTACTTATGTTATTCTTGATTAAAATTTACAATGTATGTACCTGATTTACTTGGCTTTGTGATGGGCCGTATGATGTTTGAAAGATTGATCGGCAGTTTTAGTAGGGTTGGATAGAGTGAATGGGCATTGGATGATGGTGGCTGGCCTACAAGCGCACTAAGTACTGATGGTCAAAACGTGTTTCACTCGTCTGTTATAGAGGCAGCGGCGGGGTGGGCTTCATCGACCATATCTTTGACGGCGGGAGTGGGAGTTAAAGGTCACGGCGCTTTAGAATCAGTTTCAGGGCTCTTGTTGGCTGGTGAGAGTATCTGGGCGCAGGGGCCGGGGGATGAAGCCCTCACAGTAATGTTAGACGCCCAGGGCTTTGAAAACCTGGCGTATGGGTTGAAGGATTGACGATATCTGACAACTAGAAGGTTATTTTAATTAGACTTGTACGGGAATGACAGCGCAAACTAATTCTTGGGAAAGAAGCCGCAGGCTGTGTCACAACGGATTTTTTCCCAAGTAGGGTATACATAGAGCAAATAATGACGCCAGCACAAGGAAGCATTTAGCTGCGCTTTCTTAAGTATAAGAGTACTTCAACATTTGAAGCCAGATGCGAGATGTCCAATACACTTGGGAGAGTTAGGCGTCATGTAGTGCGAAATACGAAAGGGGGATCGGTAGATAGTAGTGAATCGGACTTCGCAAACCTCCCGAATTCCTATTCCAGTGAGTACATGGATGGTGACGTAGGGATCGACTGGCAGTGCCCGGAGTTGTGATATCGCCGTAGGTCATTATGTTACTGTGTGGTGGTAGTCGCGTGACAAGGAACATCCAAACAAAAATTCGACTGTTTGCTTGCCGTGTGCCGTCATACTCAGATCCGTCCGCTTACTAACTAACTGCTAACTAACTTTTTCCTCGACCACCATCCTCGAGACAAGGATGTTCGAACAGCCAATGCGTCCAGTTTCCCTGTCACACTTGCCTTTAGAAATCTTGAGCCTTTCACAACACTATCTCAACCCAACTGACATCATCTCTCTTCGACTGGTCAGTTCACTATACCTCGTGCCTCTGTCCTGAAAAACTGAATCGGATCTACTTCAGACATGCAAACATGTATCTGCTTCGACCAGGGACCGTACCGCTTGGATGCATGTCCTGCGAAATATCTGCTTCACTCACGGCGCGTTCGAGCCGACGTTTTCACTTGAAAAGATGACCCAGCGCGCAATGGAGCATGCAGCGCTAGTGCCTTTTCGTTTCCTCTCCCTCCTGACGAAAGGCAATCCTGCGAGTGTCCAACCTTGCGCTATACGGCTGCTAGTTCCACCTAATAAAGGCAAATTCATGGAACTGTTTTTGGTCTCTGGTGGACGCTTTCTTTTCACTCAGACGGTCGATGGCCGTATCGATTTGTGGGACTTGGGGTTCAGCGCGGCATCCGTTATCAATCCTTCGCCTATCGCGTTCTTAAGCGAGGATGATCAATGGGAGAGTACTATTATGGCCCTGGAACCAACAAAGGACGGGTCCGGGATGTATATGATTCTCAGAGAACGCTCTCCGGCGTAAGTTTGACCTCTTGCCCCGCTGTGCAGTGCCTATTTATCTGACTCTCCCCAGGTCAGCACGGGTCACTATATATGTCGTCTACCCCTTATCGCCGACGCCTGCATTTGTCCTTTTCAAAGGTCCAAAAGTGTTCACTGAAGGAATTAACTATTTCAGTGCTTCGCCTGGCGTCTGCGGCATTCATCACGGGTCATTCTTTACTGTCTGGAACTATTTGCTCGACCTCACTGCAACATGGACTGTTGGCAGTGAGAATTACGTTCGTCCTTTCCCTCATCTCTATTTCTTCTCTGACTTTCGTGAAGCAGTCGTTAATATCTCAAGGATGCGCTTTACTTTTCGACGTTAAAGGGATCCAGATGTGGAAAATTCCTGAGCTCCGCGCCTGCAGCGATGCTGGCCCCTTCGAGCCTGAGCCCAATGCTATACCTGTTTTCAGCCTTCAATATGCAAGGTCTTCCGGGCAGCTGTACCAGAAGTGCATACCCTACACGTCCTGGCCCCGAGGTCAGGATAGGCCTATTATTCTGTGTGTCATGGCTCAAGCAGAGGGCGGTCCAATGCTCGATTTCTACACAATGGAACCTGTCCGCGGCAATAACCCTAGGCTGCCGAATGCCATTCCCTTGCTTAAAACATCAACTCGCATTTGCAAAAACGACATTCGCGTAATCCCTGCTATCGCAGGCCGTTATTGCGGCCAGTATTTTCTACAACCTTTCACTACATGGGAGGACAATTTCCTTGTCAATATCGCGGACCCAGACAATCTAGGCCAAAATCGGTCCGTTCAACTCTACAAAGATGACATCAGTCTTGCGGAGTCGCAATACCCCAATACCGATCTGTATGGCTTTTGCCCGATGTCCGCTCGTCTTTGTGGACTTCTGACAGGTGGCCGTGAAATCCGCGTCATGGACTTCATATTGCCGAGATGACGCTCATATATAGTTGTGGACATGCCAATATACTCTCGTTGATTTGGGCCTGATGACGTTGATAATGGTTTCTCAATAGTCGATCTTCAAGAACGTGCGCATACAAGCTTCCTGCAAGCTTCCGTACCGGGCCTGGGTCATCTGCCACGCTATTCGGCTCGCCGTTGCCGGGCCAAACAAGTTTCCACCGACTTGCTTCTCTTACTTATACTTACCAAATGTGACCTTCTTGAGCTTCCCAACTTCGCTATGCTCGAGCCGTGCCATTCCATCAAAGAAAGTGCCGTCTTTCAACGAAAATCTGTGATCAACTGGTATACCTGGCGATGCGCCCTCTTTGCCACTGTTGGTTCCCTGCTGTATGGGATTGACTCTGGGGTCATTTCAACCACTATCTCGCACCCCAGCTTCACAGCGTACTTTGCGCCATATACTTGTACATTATCCGCGCTCGTCTCTTATGAGGTTCTCAATGCTGATCCTTATTTTCCAGCTGACATCGCTGGTGCCGTTGTTTCGACATTTTTCGGTGGAACCTTCTTCGGCGTGCTCTTTGCAGGATGGTCAGCCGACTACTGGGGTCGTAAACGTACTATCATGTTTGCCTCGATCTGTGGTATCATTGCAGGAGCTATCCAAGCGGGCTCGATAAACGTTGGGATGTTGATCGCGGGCCGTATTGTGGGTGGTTTCACCGTAGGAATATTGCGTGGGTTTACCGTTCCTGGATATTACTCTGGACGCCTTATATTCTGTCTTTCGCAGATATGACAATCCCTGTATACCATTCAGAGATAGCGCCCCCGAGCAAGGTATGTACACAAATCGTGTTTCGACTGCCGCAATCGTGTCTCAAGTTGACGTTCTTCAACAGCGTGGCCTCGTCAGTGGGCTGCATGGAGAATTTGTTGGTGTCGGTTTTGCAATCGCCAACGTAAATCTCGTCTTCTCTGTAGCTGTAACATCTATTGATATCACGAACTAGTGGGTTGGTTATGGGTGCTCCTTTGCTTCGGGTGACTTCCAATGGAGATTTCCTCTCGCAATTCGTACGAATTTCTTGCCTCATTATTCTTGATACTGATATTGAACATATTATCAGAATGTATACCAGCGCTCGTTCTTCTTGGCGGCATCTGGCTTTTGCCTTACTCCCCACGCTGGCTTCTTGAACAAGGACGTGATGATGAGGCGATCGTGATTGTCAAGAAATTGACTCAGGGCGAGGGACAGCATATGGATGAAGTCACTTCGGCAGAGTTCATTCAGATGCAACAACAAATCAGATACGAGAAGGAACACAGGATGAAGACCGTCAGGGAGATTCTTGCGTCCAAAAGCGCTCGTAAGAGGCTGCTTCTGGCCGTACTTATACAAGTCTTCACACAACTGTCTGGTGTCAACGTCATCAACTGTATGCAACTTTATTTGTCATTCCCGTCTCGAAGATTGACCACAATACTCAGATTGTACGCTCAAACATCATCTGTTAAGTTCAACATTGTCCGAACCTCAACTTTAGACCAGACAAATCTGTATGAGGGCGTTGGAATCACTGGGCATACCGTCACACTTATTGCAGGCTTCTACGGCCAGTCGTTTCTCGACTTCCACACTGTTGGACTAAGGATCTTCTAGGCATGGTTGGCCCAACCTTCAACATAATCTGCATTGCCTACGTCGACAAATGGGGTCGGAAACCCACCCTGTGGATTACTAGCATCGCCATGGCCGTCGATATGGCTCTCATTATGGCATTTACGGCGAAGTATGCTAATTCAACTAACAAGGTCGGCCAAGGCTTCACCATTGCCTTTATTTTCTGCTTTAATGTCATGTAAGAACCAGAGTGCATTCCGTATCGATCATGCTAAGTTCAAATTAGCTTCTCGCTTGGATATAACTCCATCCATTTCTTCTACCCGCCGGAGATCATGAGCCAGAACATGCGGGCAAAAGGCACCAGTGTCGCTGTGTGTTCTAATATACTCGTCAATAGTCAGTCACACATTACGGATCCTTTGATCCTCCCAACACAAGATACTGACTACCCGTGGAAGTAATCTTCACCCAAATATCTCCCCGGGCGTTTGCTAGCGTGGGCTATAAGTACTACTCCGTCTTTGTCTGCATGAACCTATTAGGAGCTGTGCTGTATGTGTAATCTTTCGTTGGGCATTCAAGTTGAAGGCGCGCTAATCTCATGCATCCCCAATGCAGTGTTTTCTTCTTGTTCGTCGAGACGAAAGGGAAGACATTGGAGGAGATAAATGCCCTTTTTGGAGACAAGGTTGTCGAGGTCAATTTGGAAACAGATGACGAGAAGCGCGAATGTTGATTTTTGTGTCGTTTTATCCTATGTGTGACGTAGCACTGTGAACAGTCAATGGGTTGGAAAACAAAAATATTATTCAGATCGAGATCCGGACACCTAATTAAAGATTAGAAAGGATCGAGAGAAACCTACAACTAGTGGATACACGTGTAAATAATGCCCAAGGTCAAAACAATACATTACACCTTTGTCCTTCCAGCCTCCAGCGAAGGGCGGAATCGGTGTGTCCCAAACACTTCTCCCCAACCCCAAGCACCTCACATTTTTGCAAGGAGCAGCCCAACGACGACGTAAAATATAGTAGCAGGTGGTGTGAGTATGCAGTACGACCAGAAGATGGTGCGACTGATGAGACGCTCGAACGCGTCGCCTGATGCGGCTTGTGTTATCTGTAAATAAAACCAAAGGAAGTGAGTATACGGAAACTGAAAGATATCAACATGGAGGGCCCACCTGAGCGAGCGTAAGTGCGGGTGGGGAAGAGACGAGGAGGACGTTTGATACGATGAACACCGGGCTGTTGGACACACTCATCAGTGATCATCATCTACGAACAAGGGAGCACACGCACTCATCGAACACCTGTTGCCAGTCGTACTTCGCCGCAATTATGAGGACGGGCATAAGCAGCAGCGGCGTGATCACCATCCTCGACAACACCGCAATGGCCACCGTCTTGGTCTCGCCCTCCTTGCCCTCCTTCTGTCCCTTCTTCGCCGCGCCAATGATCCCGTCCTCGCCTCCTTCATCCTCCTGCCGATCATTATCCCCATCGTCGGGGAGCATCACAGGCTGCTTCTTCCTGAAGAAACCCTTGATATCCCACCAATTCTCCTTCCTGGTGGTCTTATCAGTAGACGGTGGGGAGTAAAAGTACGCTCCCAGCACGATGAGCGTCAGCGGGATACTGCACTTCCCCGCAGCAGCCAGCGCGCCGCTCACGCTAAGGAGATGTATCTCGAGCATATGCTGTACTGGCCGCACACACGCGACAAAGATGCTGGCGACCGCGGCCCAGAGCGGGGCAGTCATGAAGTTGTTCACGGCCACGACGAAGCGCTTGACTTTGCGTCCTGCTCTGTGTGGCATCGTTGTTTTGTGGCGGTGGAGGCGCGGGGTGTGGCCATGCAGGGGGAGAGTAGGCAGAGGGAGGGGGAGGGCATCGATAGAGCCTAATGGGGAGGCAGAGTACGGTGTGACGTTAGCAGGAGACGCGGTGAGTGAGGAGCCCGCGGAAGAGTCGGGTGGGAGGGGCCTCTCTTCCTGGGAGGGTGAATTGGGGAAGGAGCGATAGTAGGTTGTGCGCCGCTTGGGTGGGGCAAGCTTGGAGTGGGGATCCGCGTTGTACTGCGTGGAGTCTGTGAGGTAGTCCTCGGGCTCAGCGACGAAGGTGGAAGTGGAAGGACGGGAGGCCAATGGAGTGTGTTCGTCTGCGATGTCCACAAGACGCGCTTCGAAGCGTTGAGGTTCGACACGTGGAGAATCGGGGATGGCATCGTCGTCAGCTTGAGAGAGAAGACGTACGCCGTAGCTCCAACGGACCTAGAGAGAAGAATCGAGTGTTGGGCACCGGCGAAGTTGAAATTGAGGATTATACGTACAACCATACCAAGGGTGGAGTAAAGGACGAGATACGTCAGCGCGCGACCGATCATGGAATTCTTGTTATCATCATCTCCCCACTGTAGGCCGGGGACACTGACGACAAGACTTTGCATCAATGCAATCGGAAGTGAGTTCGAGTTCATGAACATGGAGGCTGCCATTGCAAAGTTTCTGTAATACCATTAAGCAAGCAGTTTGAGGAGCATGAGTCATACACACCTTTGTGACCTCTTCAAACCTGCAAAGTGGGACAGGAAGAAAGCAACGGCCATAGACACGAGAGTTACGAGCACGAAGAAGAGAGGAACGATCCATAATTCACGGAGTTTTTCTACAGCGCTGTTAGGACAGTTTATACTTAATTCAAAGAATTGAACGTACCCGGAGTCAAGAAAAACGCTACTTTAGAGAACAGAAGTGCGGGTGTAAATAGGGAGACATTAAGGCGGTTGATTTGCTGTGGCCAATGATAAGACAATCGATGACAACTCGTGCTTAACCACACAAACCTTCTGTGTCTTCTTGTCCAATACTCCCTGGCTTGCAAGGATATAGCCAGCAAGGCATAGGAGGAAAACTTCGAAGATGGACTGTGCAGCGTGGCGGGTGAGATAGAGCTCGTCAGAATAAGTAATGCGCAGTCAAGCACCGAGTAAGGCTCACATTGAAAACAGTGACCAGAAGCGCGAACACAGGTGTATCGTTAGATTGTCGCATGCGGAAGGGAGGTAAAAGTAAGAGGGAAAGGAGCAAGGGAAAAGAAGTTAAAGCACGCGAAGATAGGGAAAATTGAAATGGAAGAGTCAAGGCCGTCCATCATAATGCATGTTCAATGTTTGTGTAGTCTTTGGCACCGCCACCCATAACAAGCGCGATCTACGGATAAATGGGTTTATGTAATTTTAGATACACACGTTGGCCGCTCGAGACCTTCGTCGGAGTCCGATAAGGTCCGATAGCGGATCTGATAAAGGGAAAGAAGAAAGCCCGGTCCTCGTTCGGAAAGCTGAGGCCACGCAACGCATCTCGAATCACTCCCTGAGAAGAGAAATTGGTTAAAAGAGTATTAGTAGCCAAGCATGTTGGCAAGCATGAGAGTGCCAAGGAGTCTCAGCCAAGTGCTCGGCAAATTCCGGTGTGGCGCTTAAACGGCCCCGAAGACACCAATTGTCAGACGTCCAGGTTTACGATCACTCCGCCGCGTGCCGATAACACAACCCTACACTCCCACTTCTCCACAACACCAATTGTATCCAGGATGGCATGGCGCTGCAGCGGTAACACTAACAAGCAGCTCATAGCTAACATGTCTGCTGCAAACATCATCTCAAGCGAAGAGGTCGCCAAGGTGGGTCTGACACTTTCTGATACGATTTGGCATGCCAAGTTCTCAATAACGCAATCGATCATTCTGCGTGTACACCCTAGGCCATGGCAAAGGTGGACCGCGCGAACTACGTCAGGCATCAGTCCTTGGCGTACGAAGACACCCCACAGTGCGTGGAATGCTTGGGGTCGCTTCCATACTAGTTCTAAACTCAAGATTACAGAACGATCGGCTTTGGCGCAACGATCAGCGCGCCACACATGGTACTTCCACCTTTCGTCTTCGTGTTTCAATCCCACTGATCACGCAATGCTACTTCAGCACGCATACGCCGCCTCGCACCTCCTTACACACCTGCGTGCTGGCGCACGTGTGCTCGACATCGGCTCGGGCTCAGGTTACCTCGCGGCGGTGTTTCATCATCTCGTGGGTCCCACGGGCACTGTGGTAGGAATAGAACACGTCGGGGAACTTGCGAAGTGGTCAATAGAGAACTTGCGTCGCGATGGGTTGGGAAAAGCGCTTGATGATGGCAGAATCGTGATCGTCACAGGGGATGGAAGGGAAGGTTAGTTCTCTCACTCTCACTGTCTGTCATTGCCATCTACATATCTGTCGCCCTTCGTGATAGGTTATGAAAGTGCTGGTGAGCGCCAAGCATGTCTATCAAATGTTGCACGCCTCTAACATGTGTACTGTTAGGCCCATACGATGCAATCCACGTCGGCGCCGCCGCACCCACTGTCCCGCCCAAGCTGATCGAACAGCTCGCGCGCTCTGGACGCATGTTCATCCCCGTAGGCACATACATCCAGAACATCCAGCACATCGACAAAGACGCAGATGGGAAAGTCACACGCAAGGAGGTGATGGGTGTCTCTGTGAGTTCTTCCATGTCTTCTCTGCAGCTTCTTTTGCTTGACTTCCTTGCCCAACTTCGTTATGTTTTCACACTCGCGCCATTCCACTTCATATGCTCGCCGTCGATCTTTTCACCTCGGTCCTTGCCGCGGGGTTGGATTATGTTACTTTCCGTCATGTGGCTATGGGAATGTCGACAACGCCTTGGGAATGGGAACAGTACGTTCCACTGACGGATCTGGAGAAACAGTGTTAGGCAATATGGGTCTTGCGAACTACGATACGAGTTTCTTCTTATCTTTATCTCCGTCAGCGCTTTGGATCCTGTTCTTATCGTGTGCCATAATCTGCCACTGTACACCCCTTAGTGAATCTAAATTTGTATTTTTATTCGGCTCCCACTGCAATCCCACTATCACTGCTGACTTGCAGCTTATCGGAAGTGGGCTACTTTGATGATATTCGAATGCTGTGCGACCTACTAAAATGTAACGACTTACGGCCATTTACAGCGGATTCGGCGTGGCTGAGTCGAGTTTGGAGGATTTCCAGAAAGCCCGTCCGAGTAATTTTGAGCCAATTTGGACGATTAAGCAACATGGAATGGGTCCATCGCCAGGCACCGAGACCCAGGGAAACAAGCGCTCAAGATTCTTCAGATCCGAGGCCAGCCTGAGTGTCACGGCAGGTCCCGGCCTGGCGGCGTAGGGCGGGCAACAACCTGGAGGTAAATATCATGATAGTAACATAGTAACGTTAGTTATAAATGTTGCAGAGGTAGATATCATCTTAGTAAACATAGTAAACAACTTGAACTTGGACTTTTTGTTGAAGCACGTCCAACTTCCGAGTCCCCAATCCTGCGCTGCTGCGGACCCTTTGTTTCACTTCACGTGTCTCCATTTAGGAAAGAAATTAGCCATGCAATCTTCTTTATTAACGCTCCCTCGAGAAACTTTGGGGGCTATTCAAGTTTTACTTCAACCTATCGACATCATCTCTCTACGGCTGGTTCGTTCCTTTCTGTTCACGAGAGGGATGCCTCCGTCGCCTCGTGCCTCATATAACTAATTTAAATTTGGTTCTACAGACATGTAAACACCTACAATTTTCGACAACTGATCGGATCGTATGGATGGACGTTCTGCGCGAAGTCTGTATCGCACATGGCGTATTCCTGCCGACATTCCCAGTTGCTTCAATGGATCAAAAGGCCCTCGAGCACGCAGCGCTGGTGCCCTACCGATTCGGACGCCTTCTAACCGCAGGCAAGCCTCCCATCGTATATCCTCAAGCAACGCGACTATTGTTAGGACATAAAAGCCTGGGTGTGGAAATTGAGGGTATGCGTCTAGTTCCTGGAGGGCGCTTCCTTCTCATCGAGAGTGTTGATTCTCGCGTCTTTCTGTGGGACTTGGGGCACAGTCCGGCTTCTGTGGTCAAATTCTTGCCAGTCGCTACTTTGGAGCCAGAAAACGGCAGCCTGTCTCGTGGTTACGGTGGGATTGAGCCGACTGATGATGGAAAGGGGTTTTATGTAGTTTACAGGGAGCATTCAGACACGTAAGCTATGTGTGCCTTCGGCGCTTTGACGATATGATGGGATTGACTCGAGTACACAGATTCAGACAAATATCCGTCTTCGTTATTTATCCCCTCGCTCCTGCACCACAGTTCGCCCTCGTCGCAGTACTGCCCATGTCTGTATACGCTAGCACCATTCATGTATTGGGCGGGCTTTGTGTCATCCAATCCGGCTCTGACTCCTATATCGTGTGGGACTTCATCCGCGATCATGCGTTTAGAGCGGGGCTACCTGAGGATGCTTACGATGTCAGTCTTTACATACACCGAAATTTGATTCGCACTATACTGATATGATATATTTGCCAGATTGTCATATCGCATGGGCATGTTTTGTTGTTCACCTATGACGGATTCATGATGTGGAAGATTCCAGAGATGTCTCCACGTGACGGACTCGGAGCTCCTTCCGCGGCCAGCACTCCTCAAATCCCCTTTCTCAGCTTCTTATACCATGATTCCGTCACTGCTAAAACTATAGGAAGTGAAATTCTAGCCTTGCGTTCCTCGTGGCCCTATGGAAGAGCCAGACCATCCATTATCTCCGCAATGATTAGGCACGGATACAATAGCGCTTTGTTAGTCGCCTTTTACATGATGGAGTCAATTATCTGTATTAGTGGCAGTACAGCACTTCCTGCTGCCATTCCACTCTTCAAGGCATCAGTGGAACTGGATACAGATGATTTCAGTTATGGACAAGAATCTGGACGCTTCGCAGACGAGTGGTTTATTCAACCTTGGCACTCAATGTCATCGGATATCATTGCAATCGCTTTGGGTCCCACTAGCGGAACATGGGGAGAGCACTACACAATAATCTCTACCGACGCTCTGATGTTTACGCTCTGTCCGATGTCAGCCCGGCTTTGTATTTTGGACCCTCGGGAAAATGTTCAGATCATCGACTTTGTTGTGCCACATTGACGTACTGAGAGGGGACGTCTTTGTTCAAGCCTGTCTTCCCAGTCTCTCCGTGATGCCTTGGGAACGGGACAATACGTTCCACTGACGGATCCGGAGAAGCAGTGCTAGGCAATATGGGTCTTGCGAACTACGATATGAGTTTCATCTCATCTTTATCTCTGTCGGTGGTTTGGATTCTGTTCCTATCGTGTACCATAATCTGCCACCATAAAACTCTTAGTGGATCTAAATTTATATTTTCGTTTGGCTCCGACTGCAATCCACTGCCACTGCTGACTTGCAACTTATCGGAAATGATGATATTCAAATGCTGCGGCCTACTAAAATGTAACGCGTTACGGCCGTTTCTAGTGGATTCGGTCTGGAGTGGATTTTGGAGGATTTCGAGAAAGTCCGTCCGAGCAATTTTGAGCCAATTTGGACGGTTAAGCAACATGATGGGTCCATCGCCGGGCACCGAGACTCGGGGAAACGGGCGCTCAAGATTCTTCAGATCCGAGGCTATGGTGTCATACCTGGACCAAAATTTGAAAAAATACGAAAGAGTCAAAAAAGGGTCCAGGCCCGCAGGGCCTGCTCTCTGGCACTGACTCCTTTTGCACATAATCTATATATAATTTAAATCAGAATTTTAAAGATAGAGTACAAAACAAGTCTGCATAGGATCAAATACAAGTACAAGTATATGATCCACTACCTTGAAATTTCAAATTCATATCGTACTCCACTCGAACATGTGTATCAGTTTTTCTGAGTGGGATATGAGTCAGAAAATAATAATAGTATGTTTTTACTCACAAGAGTTTGCATAATTGACATCTGGTCATGCCAGGACAATCAGTTCCATCCCTTCCAACATCTATGCACCACTGGCCTTTACATCCTGAAGGTAAAATAGGGTGGTGTAACTATAGGTGTGGAGGTCTTAGGAAGATATTAAATATATTGAC